>WEKW01029650.1:0-22150 GCA_013389905.1 Sula dactylatra
AACCTTGACCAGTTCTTATGAAGGAGCATGCCTACACACTGCATATTGAAAGCAGGATAATTCATTCAAATTACCTGCATTGCAGCTGAGCAACTGTTAAACTCCTCTGAAATCCTACAGCATTTAATGCTACCTCCTAGCCACGTAGAAAGCCAGTTGTCACAAGATCTTATAATTCATTTCTCATGCAGTACACTGGAGACAGACAATTACTGTCAGTGCTCAGTACTGCAGTTTTTATCATCTACTAGAACAAAAGATACAGGTTTGAGTGGTTTTTTCCTTTCTTTTTATTTTTTTTTCTTCCCCACCTCCTCCACACCCCCTAGGGAAGGAAAACAGTGAGAGATTTGTCAGATTTTTTGACCATGAACCTTAAAGAACTTACTCAGTTTAACAGACTTAATATCTTTGCAGCACTATAAATAAGGATCTGTTTTCCCAAGGTATGTGGCATTTCAGGAGAAGATACAAAAGAGGGAAGAAATTCCAAGCAAATCCACTCAATTTTCACGCATGTTTAAACATATATATATGTAAGAGCATATAGGTAAATGCATNTGACATTGAGTCTGGCAGCTTGCTATAAATTATCATCCCATTGAAGAGGAGAACTGTATTCGATATGCACCAAGGTAATTTAAACAGAAATTGCATGGCATCTTTTCTAGCAACACAGGTGACCTTTTTTGCCAGTTTATTGTGAATTAAAGGGGCCAGACGGAGCGCCAACTGCTGGCAGTTGCTCCTCTGCATTAACTGATGCTTCAGAATGAAATTCACAGGGCAAGTGACTGGCTAAGTTTTTTGTATTTTGTTTCCCATCTCAAAAGTTTAGCTGTTTTTTTCTGTAAGCTGAAATTCCTTGCATTTTCTTTACAAGAAATATGTGTCCCTCACAACCACTTCCATTCCTGTACTGTTTTACATCCCTGTCCAATATAAGGATTGATGTGTTACACTTGCTCATTTTCATGTCTACCTTGTTCTCATGGGGTTTGTTGTTTGCTTGCCAGTAGTGAGGCCCCTAAGAGCAGCATGGCTTCAGTATTCCTGCAGGCTTCCTAATATTACAGCCCTGCAAATGTCAAATGTGTTCCAGTAAAGCCTGCTGGCTAAGTGGTATTAATTTGCTTGGATCTTCCCCCTCCAGTCTCTTTCTAGCTTTCTCTTCTTCCCTCCTCCCTCAAGAGCCTAATGCTTGGCATATTTCCCAATTGCATTAGTCATGCCAGAAATGGAACCACGTATCCTCAGTTGAGCAGGTTCCACAAGCTGCCCAAGAGCCCTTATGAGGCCAACAGACCATACAGCTTTGATAATTTTGCTAGAGATACACTGTTTATGGATGAGGAAGGAGTAATTGTGTATTTCAGGTTCTTTTTCTGTGCTTGCAACAGTGATAACTGCAAATTTTATTTGGTGTAAACAAGAAACTTAGGGTTATTGTTTACATGTGTTTAATTCTATGGACTTCAAACAAGCCTTGATAATCCTATTTGTACTTAACTGTCAACATACTTGCTATTCCACAGGAGAGAACCTCTAGCTTTTATGCTATATTTATCTGTTTTAAAGCTAGTGAGAAATCTGGAAAACAAAAGAAAAACAAAAACAATAACGATCTCCCAATAATTTTCTACTTATCATTTCTTCATCAGAAAAAAAAAAAAAATACTAGGAGTTTGGTGTCCATAAATAAAAAATCTGAAAACTTAATTTTTGTCAATAAATGCTTTGTGGTATTTTTCCCCATATTACTCCTTCTAAATGTATCTGCTTGTATAATTCATGGTAATGACAGAGAGATGGATAGCTATATGTAGATGTCTGANTAAATGTATCTGCTTGTATAATTCATGGTAATGACAGAGAGATGGATAGCTATATGTAGATGTCTGATTTACAATCTAGCATTAACCTCTACTGAGCTTCTTTAACTTTTATAAATCAAGTGGAAATAATTCCACAAGCTTAAAAACCATCTTTGCAAAACAGTGGTGATCAGGGTGGGAAAGAAGGATGGAGAAAGAAAAGTGTGCCAAAGAAATATGTGTTTGTCCATTTGGAGGGCTAGGCACCCACTACTGAAAACCATATAAAGTGTATAAACACCATTTTTTTAAACCCCTGCCTTTGCAAACAAGAAAGAAAAAGGATTTGTGTGTGTGTGAAGTTTCAGATAGTGTGAGAAGAATATAGAAGATGCTATGGGAAGGACAAAAGAACACAGGAATGTATGAAGTTGTCAGAGTCCATCAAAGATGCTATCGGAGCAATGAACAAAGCTGCTTGTGTGAATTAACCATGCTAACGTCAGCCTTCATGCTCATGCTATAGAAGACCTAGAAATGTCAGGGCTGATATTAATTTTGATTCTAAAAATATATTCTAGCTGTTTTCCTAGTGGGAAAAAAATAATCTGTGGAAATATGAGCCAATATAAAGCAATTTTTAAGCTTTTATTTTGGTCTGTTCAGGAACCTGCATCTCCTGTGTGCAGGACTCCCTGCCTGTGTTCTCATGATATTTGTGTATGTCACATTAAGTGATGCAGCTAGCACTTGGGATGTGATATTTCTTCTTTAATCCTCTCCCAACAGACAAACTTTCACAAGATTTAAAAAATACTGAAGAAATATGTTGGGTACCTTGACTTGAAGTGAGTGCTACAGATTTGGACCAGTTCTGAAAAAGCTCTGACTCCTCCAGAAATAAAGAAAAATGGCTGTAAAATCAGAGGTCTCTGGGTCTCTGACTGGAATGCGGCACAGTCCCATATTGTGAGTTGGAGCAAAATTTCTGTCAGTAAACAAAGCATAAAGCTGAGAGCTAATGACAATGAATGCTGCCTGTACATAGGCTATGAGGAAAAGAATATTTATTTAATCTATGTAGAGGTTGTTGGTATTGCAAAATTTTTGTGGCAATTACTTATTAAAAAGAAAGTGATAGGTTCTATCCATCTTTAAGCCATAAATAGCAATGCAAAAAGAGTCACAGAACTAAGTACCAACCTAGATTTTGAGTAAAGTAACTCTTTGAGCACCATTAACAACTCTCCAGTGGTAGTGGAAGCTTTCTGAGAATCTATGAGCAGTAAAACAGGATATTTTTACTAGAATTGGATGGAACATTTTCATAAAAATATACATTTCACCAAATTCTGAAACATTGTAAAGGTGTATGGATTTTGCTGATCTTTTCAATAGGAATTATTTCAGATATAGGATAGAGTTGCTATCATTTTCAGAGAAAGAGAAAGGAAACAGACACACACGCACAGAAAAACACTGCCATTTTCAGTCTTAAAGTAGGCTTTTTAGAAAAGGTCTATTTTGTAAAAAAGAAAGAAAGGAAAAAAAGAACTTTCAAGATCATATTTGTGTTAGAACCTGTAATAATAATACAACAAAAAATTGTCAAAATCTCCAATGGACATTACTCAGCTGTCTTTCTGACCTCTTTTTGGCTTCATATTTTTGAACAAGATCTTTACCATCTTTCTCAGCTATTGAACAGCTATGATCAGCTTTACATCCCTATGAAAATGTCATCACTAGATGCCTGCTCACCTCTTCTTATGTGAGCTGCTTTGGTACCTGGATGTCTGTCTTAGTGACCTGAAGATAGAGTTCTGGAAAACCTAATGGAAGTTAATATTCTTTTTTTTTTTTTTTTTAATCTGTTGCATAATAAACAGTAGAGAGATAACATTAAAATCTTATCTCTATTTTTGACTGTATTCCTTACAAACACATGCACGTTTTGACTATGATTTTGATAACTCCCAATAAATTGTAGACTTTTTGAAATGTTTTTAGAATTAGTTGATTTCAGATTATATCTTCCTGAAGGTAAATACAGGCAAAACATCAACTACCTGGACTTGATGTTTTGCCTCAACTTGAAGTTAAGAGAATCCAGATAGATACCAATTTCGAAAACAGGAGTTTACAGAGGAAGCTACCAAACAGCACAGCCTTGAGGCTGACCTGCTGGAGCTGACAGCAGCACTAAGAACTATCTTTCATGTGTGTTTGATGTGTCAGATGCAGCTGTGTTAAATAGCTCAGGGGCTAAATTTTGGGGGAGTCAACAGGACTCCCTGTGGCTACAGGGTAAGAACAGAGGACCCTATTCTTAGATGGTTTTTCTGTCATTACCTCCCAACCTCACTCTCCAAAGTCTCTAGTCTAAAGGAAGAATTTCTAAGCAACAGTCTAAAGAAAAATTTCTCATTCATCCCACGAGACCCAAGTTATGTTCTTGTGATAACTTCTGTGAAGTCTAACAATGACACAAAGAGGTTTTCCTTCCATGGTGATAGCTAGCAGCAAGGTAAAAAGTAGGAGTGTTCTGAATGTAAAACTCTAAGATTTCCCATCTTTGTGTGTAGCAAAGGATGTTGTATAAGGAGCTGGGAGATGACACAATTTACAATGTGGGACCTAGCTTCTGGGCTGGAGCTCCATGTGAGGCAGTTCACACCGGTGACAGGCTTTGCTTAGCAAAGAAAAAGTGTTAAATATCCTAAAATAGGAAGTGAATTGTCTCTTACAGATTCTGTACTGCTTGGAAAGCTTGTTTGTTGGTATGTATATTATAAGTAAGTTGGTGACTTAAGCAGTCTATAAAATGCAGTTTTGAAAAAAAAAAAAAAAAGAAAAGATTCTTAACTTGTTCCAAATTACAAAGAGTGAGAACTTGAGCCTGGATCTTCTACACAGTCAAAAGGAAGAGAGCAAGGAGGAAAGGAGGAAAGAACTTTAAAAAAAATGTGATTTGGTAATAGGACCTTTCCTTTTCAGACTTACAGAATGACTTTTGGAAACAGGAGGAATTAGAGGTCTGTGTGAAGTTACAGGGCTACGACCTCATTATGATCACGCAACTGGTGGGATAGTTTTCATGACTGGCATGCTGTCATGAATGGATACAGTCTCTTTGGGAAGGATGGGCTGGGATGGCAAGAAGAGGCATTTGCCCTTTTTGTGAGAGACCAGTGGGAATTTGTGGAGCTCTGCCTTGGGATGGATGATGAGCCAGCTAACAGCTTGTGGATCAGGACTAGTGGGCAGACGAACATGGGCAACATTGTGTTCAGTGTGTGCTACAGATGCTCTGGTCTTCATGGGAGACTGGAACTTTCCCATATCTGCTGGAAGAACAACACAGCATAGCAGAAGCAAGGCAGGAAATTCCTGGAGTTCATTGATGCCAGCTTGCTGCCACAGGTGACTGAAGAGCTGAGGGGAATCATTCTGCTGGACCTGATACTTACAAACAAGGAAGAACTGGGTAGAGATATGGAGGCTGGGTGCAGCCTTGGTTGCAGTGACCATGAAATGGTGGTGTTCAGGATCTTGAAAGGAGGTAAAAAAGCAAAAAACAAGATCAGAAGAGCAGACTTTGGCCTGTTTGGTGATCTTGGATGACTCTCATAAGACAGCACTGGGGATTCATTTTTCCCAATAATAGCATTGTTTCTTCTCATCAAGAGAAACGAACATTTACTTTTATGTAAGAAAAACAATATGTGAATGGTCCTTTTTTTATATAATTGTTCTCTTTCTCAATGTATTTTAATGAAATATTTAATATATTGTAGCAGAATTTACCTTTAATATGGTTTACAAAATGATTGGCTCCCCAGTAGAAACCACATGCCATGCTTGGTATAGAAAGGTTCTAGGTTAGATGTGATATACAGTCTCTCATGAACTGTACTACCTGATGCAGAATTTTCACATCGAAGTCTAAACTTCTTAGGTTAAGTAATGTGGTTGAAGGCCAGCAGGGGACAAGCAACATTTAGTCTGTTATCAATTCATTTTGGGATAATGAAGTTATTGAAATAATTTATTTCTGACATAATTCTGATATCCTCAGTGAAGGCCTTCTACCTGAGACCTCCTGTACTGAAGGCCTAAGTGGTAGCAAAGATGTGGTAATTGTCAGTTTCCAACAATCAGGGATGTCTCTGGGCCAGGCTACAAAGCCACAGTATGAAAGAGACATTATATACTCATTCACAGCACATAGGTCCTCCATTGTAATGACTTAGTGTTTCAGTTGTTGAAAGATTGATTTTTTCTTTTTTTGTGGATTTATTATGTTTGAGGTTTTTGTTTCATTTTGCTTTTGGTGGGAGGAAGAAAGGAGTTTTGACTTGTTTCAGTTTACCTCTGGTTTCGTATTGTACCTTTTTTTCATATTTAAATGGAATTTCCTTTAAGAGAGAGAACTTCTATAACATAGGAAAGAAGAGTGGAAATAATTTACTTTGGTTTCTTGAAATATTTCATATCCTATGATTAGATGATAGTGCTAAGAACCACAGTTAAGCTCTGTTCCACTCACCTACTCACCCCTCATCTCCTGCCCTGTCACTTTCATTTATAATAAGAGTTAAAATTAATGATAAACACAGAAGATGAATAATTAATAAACTAAATAACTAGTACTAAAGACTAGATGGAGATATTTTATGAACTGTGAAAAAGACTCATCATTTTTAGTGACTGCAAATTCATGTATTTCTTTTTTTTTTCCTAATGAGAATGTTTCTAAGTCACTGAAACTACATCTCAGTTAAAAATATATCCAGGAAAAGTTATTAAGCAGTTACTTGTTGTCAGCTGCATAGCATATACACGTTCTCTGTGAAATTTATCACACTGTTAAAGTAACAGTGCAAAGCCAAAAGAAGTATTTAATTGACACACTTTCTGCTGCAAACAATTAGCCTTGCAGAGGTAATGCTTCTGCAAAATGGTTGGTCTTAAACAATCAGCTAAATAGTGATTCCCTGTAAAATCTTGAGGAGTTGGACTTTGAAGACTATTTTTCTTAAGGACTTCTCCCCAGCAAACCCAATATTTCATTTTTTGCTTCTGACTTGATTTTTGGTGTGAAGTAGAAAGAAGAGTTATTTAAGAAAAGATATTTGGAAACACTGGGAATATCCCTTTGGTCAGTTTGGGTCAGCTGTCCCAGCTGTGTCCTCTCCCAGCTTCTTGTGCACCCAGCAGAGCGTGGGGAGCTGAAAAAGTCCTTGACTAGTGTAAGCACTGCTTAGCAACAACTAAAACATCTCCACATTATCAACACTGTTTTCAGCATAAATCCAAAACATAGCCCCACACTATCTACTATGAAAAAAAAAAAATTATCCCAGCTGAAACCAGGACAGCCAGTAAGTTCAATTTTAAATAATCAGCCATATATGAAAACCACAATAAAACTAACAGAACAATACCAATAGTATTTAGACCATTTTATAATTTCTAAATGGCAGTATCATTGATACCAAACACTATAAATTGACTTTTAAACCATGAAAAATAGTTAACTTTGCTTAGATTAGAATTATCCTATATTTCTTTTTCATTAGCTACTGCACAAGAAATATAAGGTTTGCTAATACACACACACAGAGCAGAAGACATTGATATATAGTAAGAGATACATACATATTTTGAATTACAATTATTTCATGTCTTCTAATAGAGAGCTGAATGAATAACTTTCAATTCATATTCCATACAGAATATAAAGTTTCTATTAAGATCTAAAAAAAGAAATTTTAACTCTAGATACACTGCAAACAAAAGAAACTGAATTCCCAAATTCCTTACAGAGCCTTACAGTTATAAACAGGAGCTCAGCATCACTGAGAGAAAGGGATTTCAAGGGTCAAAACTGACCCAAACTGGTAAATTTCTAATCCCTGTTAAAAACAAGTAGGAACTAGATGGCCGCACACATATGTGCCATTCACCCCTTGCAAGCACTATTCACACAATTAATTCTAAAAGTTACTAATTTTATATTACATGATGAGGGACAAAAAATGAATAAAAGACTAAGTAGGGATTGAGATGGAAACAATTATCAGCAGCAGCACTCACAAACTGAAAAGCTGGTTATGCCAACATTTTATTTTCATGACAACTGCAGATTCATCTTTACTGATGGATATACACAAGTACCACCAATATGGCTGAAATTAAAAGATATTGAAGGACAACTGAAGTATATAGTGTCATTCAAACAGAATTTAACTACCTATTTCTAAGGAACAACCTTCACAATCTTCCTTAAATATTTAAGATTTAAAAACATATTCCTTTTATAACACAATTAATTTTATTAGATGATAGCTATTTTAGGAAACTAAGTTCTTCCTGTGTTGATACTCAGACCTGCACAAATGAAACGTCTGTATGCCCCCTGTGGGGTGTTGATTTAAATCAATAACATACACTACCAGGATGAACTCAGCATGGATACAGTACCTGTGGTAATAGTGCTGTTGTGATAATTACACAAGTGTGTATCAGTGTGATCGGTGTGTGCATGTCACTCTCAAGAGAGATGTGGTTTGCCTTTCTTAGTCTAAGACATTTTCCAGTTGATACAAGCCACCTCCAAGGATGGTCTGAGTGTCAGAGGAGAAATAAGTTTGACGCAAAGGGATGCCACCTCATGACCTTGTACTTACTGAAAGGCATCTTTGCAAGGTCTCTCATTTCTTGGACTAATATTCTAACAAGAAGACTGCAAACTCCAATATCTCTTTTGATCATATTTCAAAATAAGATGCTATTGTTTGGACTCCAAGGGAAGACTGAGATTAATGTACTTGTCATTCAGACTATGAATTTCAGTCTCAGGGTTCCAGATATTTAGGGACGTATTTATAATTGCTAGGAAGTTAGCATTTCTCTCCTTTCTTGGTGTTTAACTCTCAGCAGGCATCAAAGAAGGAATTTACCTGGTATCTACCATCTCAGCCACATTAAAATCCAACAGCAAAACTCCTGAAAGTTCATTTGGCATCCTGTTTTTTAGTTAGTATCAACAAATATTGACGTTGATAGGCTTATACTTAAATCTTCAATATATTAAAATCTTGTGGAACAGCAAGCTCATTAATTTAGGAATTATAATACCAAACTAGAAAATATATGTTCTCTCTTTATCACATTATCAATCTGATCAGATTGGTAAAAACAATACTGATTTACTCAGCTTATTTTGCTAATGTATCTAGATATGACCAGTATTTTCTTCTGATTTTTTTTTTTATTTGACCTTCTAGTTACATGTTAAACCTTTGATGTATCCTTCAAGAAATGGAAACTGCAGGGTAAAAATTGGCTTCATGGGGTGAAGTGGGAGTAATTTGGAAAATCCTTTTTTTCAGCTCTTATAATACGATAATGTGAAGACATCTCAAGTACTATATTTAAGCTGATTTAAAGAAAAGAGTTGGCTACAGACTCCCAAATTGGTACTTCTGTTTCTATAGTAACACAGCATTAACATATTCTATGGAAATAGTTTCCATTATGTCAATGGTTAAAATCAATAAAGATTTCACAAGAATATTTTATTTATTATCAATAGGATTTACAAGTGGAAAAGTTGTGATCTTATTCAAATATATTTGCTAAGACCAGGAAATCTATAGACTTGATTATTTCTGATATATTTGAGAGCCCAGTCTCATTAATAATAAAGTGTGTGCCTCTCACATAGATTTTTTTAATGCTTATATTTATCGTCTGCATCAAACAATAATTGTTTCACTGTTCATTAATATCCAAGTTTCTGATGTACATAGCTTTCTGTTTTTCCAAATAATTTCTAAGAAACAAGGTGAGAAACTTTGCATACAAGCTGCTTTATTTCACCTGCACCAGCTCCCTCTAGAAGTCACGTAGTTCCCTTCTATTGTGTAGTCTGAGAGATGCTCTTCAGTAGAACCACCGGATATGTATGACAACATTAAGCATTAATGTGAGAAGAATTTAAGGATTTTGTACACCTTTGTATACACAGGCTATATTGCTTGGCATACAGCATTCCATACAGATGACATTTCAAGAGTCCCCAAACCAGGAAACATACAAACCTATATCAACTATAAAGTTAACATGCAATGAGTCTGCTCCTTCTGCTAAGTATTTGACCAAAGGTACATGAACTGTAGAAAACTCTTACAGCAATTCTATAGTTGGTTTATGCAACAGATAAATAACCTGAACATTATGAATTTCCTGTAGCATGGAACATCTGTTCAATGTTTGTTCACCCAAAGGGTGTCTAGACAGTGATATAGAACCCGCAATATTATGAAAGTGAGTTTTAGCACCATATATTTTTTATTAAGGGCATCAGTTTAGGTTGTCAATCCATTCACAGAATCACAGAATAGTTGAGGCTGCTAGGCACCTCTGGAGATCATCTTGTTCACTCTCCCTGCTCAAGCAGGGCCACCTAGAACCAGTTCCCCAGGACCATGTCCACAAGTCTTTTGAATATCTCCAAGGATGGAGACTCCACAAGTTCTCTGGGAAACCTGGCCCAGTGGTCGGTCACCTTCACAGTTCCTGATGTTCAGAAGTAACCTCCTGAGTTTTAGTTTGTGCCTATGGCCTCTTGTCCTGTCACTGAACACCACCGAAAAGAGCCTCGCCCCATCGGCTTTGCACCCTCCCTTCAGGTATTTATATACATTACTAAAATCCCCCCCAAACTTTTTCTTCTCCATGCTGAACAGTCCCAGCTCTCTCAGCCTTTCCTCACAGGGTAGATGCTCCAATCCCTTAGTCATCTGTGTAACGCTTTGTTGGACTCTCTCTAGTATATCCATGTCTCTCTTGTACTGGGGAGGTCAGAGTATCTTCCAAAGGCTCAAAAACTGCCCAGAGAATATCACACATCTGCATTGCTCATTTGGATATAATGTTTTTAGGGAAAACAATATAATGCCAAGAATGGAGAGGAGAAAAACCACCCCAGCAAAACTGAGCACCAATGTTTCCTGGTATAGGGGTAAGATGCTACTCTTCATACAATATCTTACATATGAAGAAATATAAAAAAACTAAAAGAAAAACAAAACTCACAACAGTTGAAGTAGAGAGCCTGTCAGACTCAATACACAAACTGCTGTGAGGTGGTGGAGCACTTTTCCCCAAACATGTCTTACATTAACATTAGATGAGGAGTGATAAATCTTCCTTTCAAAAGTTGCTTTCTAACTATATCAGAGAATAGAGGGAATATATCAGAGAGAAGGGAGAAAAAGGAAATTTTGTGCTCAAGTTTGCCAGTGTTTAGATGGGAATATAGTGTAAAAAAAAAACCAAAACCCAACAGGATTTTAGAAAAAAATAGGGAGACTTATATTTAAATTAAAAGCTTAGTTTATGCAGAAAAATAATGACATTAAATTGGCCTTTTCTTTTTTGGAATATGACTCTAATTGAAAAGACATGACTTATACCTTCACACAGAAAGCAGGAATCCCTTAAATAGCTTAGTGACTATGTTTTATATTGTGTTGTGCTCTTTGCTCCCTAAGATTCAGGACATGTATCCATGTTCTAAAATCTTAAGTAGATAAAGTAACTCCACCATCGTAATTCTTTTTGCTCCTCTTCATTGTTTACTACTTTTCTGCTCTTTTTATGAAGTTTGTGTATGTGATGTCTTGTATCATTACATAGGGTGGATGTTATCTTGAGGATAACATGGCCCATCCCTACCAGACCTTCAAAAAAGTCACTAAAATAATTTTTTTTTTTCCTGTCACTGTCTTATTAGTAACACATAGTAACACAACAATTACACACATTACACAGCATTACAACATTGATGTAGAGAATAATATCATACAAATAAAGAAAAATATAGTTTATTCATTGCTTAGAGAGTACTAATAAGGAAAGAATATTTAGTAAATATGGCTTGGAAAATGGGGCAGAGGCACAGAGGAAATTACTTTATCTTGCAAAGGACCTTTCTTTAACATACCTCTTTTCAAGTTCAACCTAACTAGTCTTACGTTAGTCCCTGACAGTTTGGAGATAGTCAGCAAAATCCCCAAGTCTTTTCATCTTTATCTTGATAATGAATAACCTATACATTTTTTGGTTCGTGTAGCATTCTCTGAAATCTCCATTGTCTTACATGGACAATCCCCTGCTCCACCCCACAAAACCACACACTCTCATGTACAAGCCTCCCAGAAACCTTTCTACTGAGACTCTCCAACAACTAAAAACATCAAAGCTGCCACTAATCATTACATAAGCCTTCTACACTTGGGGTGCAGTCTAGCAAGCATGTCCACAGAGTACTCTTTCTGATGTGTTATGCTCTTCCTTTATTTTTATAGATTATCATTTTATAACATTCCTTCTCAGGTAAATTTGTCATATTCTTTAGGTTTCATATAGAGTGGCTCACTTCATCCTTTTATCCAGTTAGACTCAATTCTTTAGAGCTCTTCTGTACTTCCAGCTCTATCTGTACCAACTCATGGCTCTGTCATAGTATTCTACAGTATTGATTAACTTCCTCTGATATAGTACCTTGTTTTTCCCCTTCTGTATCTATTGCAGATTAAGCTGTCATATCTGTGGCTTTATATTTTGTACATCTTGACATGTAGCAAACTTACCTTGCCTTAACTTCATTGAGATATTAATTTTCTTTAATCATTTCAATCAGAAATGAAATTAATTGGTCATTTGTCCTTTAACATTTGAATGGTATGACAAAAAACCAAGGCATATACATATTTTTGTTTATTGTTTTTTCAACTTGCAGATTTTATGATGGATAGTATACAGATTTCTACCTTAAATAGAGAGTTGTATGTGAATTCAAGGTTCTCTTGACAGTTTCATTATATTGCCAGCTTTAGTAATAAAGAACAAATAGTTCAGTGGTAACAGATATGAACTAATTACAATTGCCTGGAAAAAATTACAAATGGGGAAGAAAAAGGTATTTTATTTTAATACTAATTTTGATTTAATTTACAATTAAATATGTTGTAATTTTTTTAATAGAACTTTTACTTGGTTAAGAGACTTCAGAATAAATAAATAATGACAGAAATAGAAAGAAGGCAACAGATACAGTTTTAGAGCTGCCACTCAGAATCCAGTCCTGATGTGAACCTAAAACTAAACAGGAGCTACTGAATTTTCAAAATCATGTATATCCTGCTTTATATGAAAGGGTAAGTTTTACAGAGAGCAAAAAGCTAGCACATATGAAAAATGACCCATGAGAGCAACATGATTCCAAGAAGCTGTGAATCTCATGCCTCTAAAATAATAGAACAGAAAAACTCTCAAACATTGAAAAAACACGTGTGCCTTCCAGGGCTGACAACTGCTCAAATGCCTCTCTGGTACTGAGCTACTGTCACATTGAGAAACATATTCAAACTGCTCAGAGACTGTTTTTCTTACAGTGAAGTTACTGAGGAGCTGGCAATTGCTACCAGTGCAGGTGTGCAGTCTGGCAAGGCAGCACTTCACTGTGCCCTTACCTGTCTGGGAGTCAAGACACATCAGTACTCTCTGAACATGAAAGGTTCACCCAAAATAAAGGATTTATAATGTAGAAGAAGTAATAAATGCCTGTGTCCAAACAATACTTTAACAAATGCAGTGAAAGCTTATAAGTCAATAAACAAAGTAACACAAGGAAACAGATTCTTTAAAAACAGCTGATCTTCCTACCCAAACAGCTACTACATATACAGAAGAGCTAATCTTTTGGTGAATAGTTCCTAATATAATTTTAAAAACAAACACCACCACCATCCTCCCCCATAACAGCACACAGAAAAAAAATGCCAAAACCCCAACAACCCAAACTTAGAAGTCAAAGGCAGTAATAATATTTTGTGGCTTCATTCATGTCACTGACTTTGACTTTCAACTACATGCTGTATCTGCATGCTTGCTAAAACATAGCATAGGCCTTAGTTTAGGTTCAACATTGGTCATGGAGGTTAATAGCCATGGCCACTATCTGCAGAAATTATTACAACTGCTCCTGTCATGCTAAAATATTCCTTTACAAATGATACTGAGTTCGGATGCAAATTTGAGACCCAGACTACCATGTGGCAGAAATAACCCTTACTCATTGAATTCAGAAGTCCAGAAGTTTCAGGTCCCACTGATAAAGAACAACAGAGCTGCCTATATTGACACAACCAGAAATAGTATTATATATTGGTATTATGCATCCTAAGCTTTGACTTATTTGGCTTGCTTAAATTATCTTCCCATTACATGCTTAGTATATCACACAAAGAAGACTCTGCATGAATGGTGGTTATTCTCCAAGAATGTCATATAGCCAGCGTGTCAGCTGACTTTCACTCAGAAAAGTAACATGGAGTACTAATAAAACCCCTACTCTGTCTCTGAAATAGGTAGAGCTGACAGCATTGAGTGAGTCTCAGCGTACTGAAAAGCAAGGACACCCTGTCTCAGCCTGAGGAAAAAGTTGGTCTGCTTGTTTCCCAATTTTACCACTTTTTGAATTGCCTCACTGTCTGCAGTATTCTAGCCTATTCTTCTTTGCAATGAAAGAAATGTATTTTGCACTATTATTTCACAGCATGAATTTCCTATAGTTTTTGTTGCATGTACTTCAGAGGAAAGACAAAATGAAAAAAGAGAAAAAAAAAACCCAGAAAAACCAAACAAAACAAACCAAAATCCAAACAACCAACAATATATTATTTTAGTTCTTAGCTAAAGTAGAGTAGAGAAAAAACCCAAGAAGTTCAATGCACAATATTTGATTGCAGATAATCAAATGCTGGTCAGTCACATGGAAGTTGTGAAATACCAGACCTTCAGTTGTACAGCTGTGCACAGAGCAAAGAGGCAAAACCAGAGAATTGGGAATTTCCTCAAGGAAAGATCATGGCAATATATTATGTTTGTATTTAGTAATGTATCTTTCTTTGCAGAATGACTTGCAGGAGGGGTGCATAGGAAGGGAGACTGAGCATTGTGAGGAGAAAGAACTTCATGGTGAACTACCTGTCTGCCTGTTCAGAGCAACTGACCTGCAGTTAAAAACAGCAGTCTCTTTGCTGATGAGTAACTCAGGTGGTGGAGCCCAGAATGTATGCACCCATTGATTGTACATCCAGAAGACATAGCCAGGGACCATCAAGATTTTAAAAGAACTCTAAGTATACAGTGATATAAATTATCCATTAATTTTTAATCTGTGTAATTCTATTATTCCACAGTGTGTAAAAATTTTTAAGGAAACTTTTGGTTTTATTAAACCTGATGAACTCTATCAATTCTTAGCTTCTCTAAAAGTCTCAAAATCTCGATCTCAAAACTGAGCATTCCTTAACAGTGTCACTGTATGGGATCATTATGAAAATAGTTTCCTAAAGGAACAAGATATATCCTGTTGTATTCCTCTTTGTACTGACCCTTGTGGATGGTGTCAGATGAAGTACGTTGATTTATAAAGTAAAAGAAAGAATGAACTGATAATCAGAGAGATAAAATGGGTTGTGAAATATCTGAATGCATTTCTCCACTCCATCATAAACCTAGTATGTAGCAATGAGCAATTCACATCATTCTAGGCAAATAAGATAAATTTGAAAGATATTTAAAGCTAGG
Source organism: Sula dactylatra (assembly GCA_013389905.1). NCBI lineage: Eukaryota > Metazoa > Chordata > Aves > Suliformes > Sulidae > Sula > Sula dactylatra. The sequence goes on from WEKW01029650.1 coordinate 15,483, forward strand.
TACCAGCAAAATGATGCAAGACCTGTAACTGTCCTAGACTTCCTATAGTATCAGTGGAGAGAAACTGTATCCTCTGTTGTGGGATTGTAATCCACTGTACTTCAGTTCCTGTCTGATATAAGTGTGTGAAGGTAAATATTTTATAGCCTATACACCATTAAGGTATTCCAATAATAGGGGGAAGGCATCTTAAAAGTATCTGAGTTAAGCAGGATAATACATAATTGGAAATTACATGTCAAGTGGAAGATACATTCGATTTCACAAAATCGCAAAAATGGCTGAGGTTGGAAGGGACCTCTGAAGGTCATCTTGTCCAACCCCTCTGCTCAAGCAGGGACACAACCAGTTGCTCAGGACCACGTCCAGATGGCTTTTGAATATCTCCAAGGATGGAGACTCCACAAGTTCTCTAGGAAACCTGTCCCAGTGCTCGGTCACCCTCACAGTGAAAGTGTTTCCTGATGTTCAGAAGTAACCTCCTGAGTTTTAGTTTGTGCCTATGGCCTCTTGTCCTGTCACTGAACACCACCGAAAAGAGCCCCACTCCATCTGCTTTGCACCCTCCCTTCAGGTATTTATATACATTACTAAAATCCCCCCTGAGCTTTTTCTACTCCATGCTGAACAGTCCCAGCTCTCTCAGCCTTTCCTCACTGGATAGATGCTCCAATCCCTTAGTCATCTGTGTAACACTTTGTTGGACTCTCTCCAGTATATCTATGTCTCTCTTGTACTAAGTAGATCAGAACTGGACCTCAGAGCCCTTTCCACCATGATCTGAGAGCAGCCACTGTTTTTAGCCACTATGGAGGCCACTGTCTTCAAGCATGTTCCAAGTGTGCCCCCTCTTCTGTCTGCCTTTTATTCTGATGATGGCTTCTTTCACAGTATTGCCTGGGAGAAGAAGGGAATGTGGCGAGTGCATATCAAGAAGATGGAATGAAGTCATAAGGGAAAGACATTGAAAGCACAGGAAAAACAGGTTTGTTCTTCTCAATGTAGATGCCAGGACCTAAACTAGTTTGATGATTGATTAGCAGCCCTCTTGTCTTTGACATCTCTGACCAGATTCAATTTCATCTGGGCTTTAGCTTTTCTAACTTTGTCCCTGAATGATTGGACAATGTTTCTATATTTCCAGGTAGCCCATCCTTGCTTCCACACTCTGTGATATTTGAGTTTGACCAGGAGCTCTTTGTTCCTCCATGCAGTTCTCCGGGCCTTTTTGCCTGACTTTCTATTCAATGGGATGGACTGCTCTTGAGGTTGGAGGATGTGATCATTGAATATTAATCAGCTTTCTTGGGCCCCTCTTCCCTCCAGGGCCTTATCCCACAGGACTCTTCTGAGCAGGTCTTTGAAGAGGCCAAAGTCTGCTCTCCTGAAGTCCTGGAGAGCTTCCTTTTCATCCTTTTCCCTGCCCTCAGGATCCTAAACATCATTGGTCTCTGTGTCCAAGGCTGCCTTTGACCTTCACATCCTCAGTGAATCCCTCATTCTTGGTGAATATAAGGTCCAGCAGAGAATCTCTGCTCATCGGCTTGTCAATCATTTGGAGGAAGACGTTATCATCAGTGCACACCAGAAAGCTCCTGGATTGCTTATGCCCTGCTGTGTTGTCCTTCCAGCAGATAATGGAGCAGTTAAAGTCCCCCCCTGAGGACCTGTGAATGTGAGGCTTTTCCTATCTGTCTGTAGAGGGCATAATCCACTTGTTTTTGGTTGGGTGGCCTATAGCAGACAACCACTATAACGTTCTCTTTGCCTGTCCTGTCTTTAATCCTGACCCATAAGCTCTCTGTTGGCTTCTCATTCGTCCTCAGGCAGTGCTCTATGCGCTCCATCTGCTTTCTTAAAGGGCAGCTCCCCCTCATCTTCCCATCCTGTTCTTCCTTAACAGCCTGTATACCTCCAGCACAACACTCCAGCCACGAGAGGCATCCCACCACATCTCCATGATGTCATCAAAATCGTAGCCCTGCAACAGCACACAGATCTGTTTGCGTTTATTCCCCATACTCTATGCATTAGTATTGTATACTTAGACACCTTAGAGAGGCACTCTAGCATACTGAGTCCTGGAGAGACTTTGGGGTATTTCTTCACAATGGTGTCTTGTAGGCATCTCCCTACCAACATGCAAGTGCTGGAGGTAATCATTCCCAGACTCCATTTTGTTCACTTGGTGAACCTTTCCCATCATGCCACCCCTTCACTTTTGTTCAGCAGTCCCATCTGTTGCTCCCTCTCTTTTCCCTGTTTTTGTGTATTTTACCTTTGCTTCCACTTACTGGAAAGGAAATATTCTCACAAAATAACTAAGCATATATGAAAATTAAGTGAATTTAGAAACATAAAGATAGTGTATATCATATGTTTTTGAAATATATATAGGCTTCATGACTCATGTTTTGAATTTTCTTGCAGATGAACTAGTTAATGATTGCTACCTAAATCAGTAAAATATGCTGCTTTACATAGATTTTTATTGCCAACTCTATAATACAGAACTTATACTTTACTTGCTATGACAGATTGATATAAAATAGAGATATGTGAGGCACTTCTTAGAATCATAGAATCATGAAGGTTGGAAAAAGACCTCTAAGATCATCAAGTCCAACCATCAACCCAACTCTACCATGCCTCCTAAACCATGTCCCAAAGTGCCACATCTACATGTTTTTTGAATACCTCCAGGGAATGGAGGGTGGAATACCTCCACCACCTCTCCGGGCAGCCTGTTCCAATGCTTGACAACCCATTCAGTGAAGAAATCTTTCATAATATCCAGTCTAAACCTCCCCTGATGCAGCTTGAGGCTATTCCCTCTTGTCCTATCACTTGCTACTTGGGAGAAGAGACCAACACCATCTCACTACAACCTCCTTTCAGGTAGTTGTAGACAGCGATAAGGTCTCCCCTCAGCCTCCTCTTCTCCAGGCTCAACATCCACAGTTCCCTTAACCTCACAAGACCTGCTCTCCAGACCCTTCACTAGCTTTGTTGTCCTTCTCTGGACATGCTCCAGCACCTCAATGTCCTTCTTGTGGTGTGGGGCACAAAACTGAATGTAGTATTCAAGGTGCGGCCTCACCAGTGCCAAGTACAGGGGCACGATCACTTCTCTAGTCCTGCTGGCTACACTATTCCTGATACAAACTAGGATGCCATTGGCCTTCTTGGCCACCTGGACACACTGCTGGCTCATGTTCAGCTGGCTGAACCAGCACCCCCAGGTCCTTTTCCACCAGGCAGCATTCCAGCCACTCTTCCCCAAGCCTGTAGCATTGAATGGGTTGTTTTGACACAAGTGCACTTGGCCTTGTTAAACCTCATACAGCTGACCTCAGCCCATCGATCCAGCCTGTCCAGGTCCCTCTGCAGACCCTTCCCACCCTCGAGCAGATTGACACTCATGCCTAATTTGGTGTCGTCTGCAAACTTACTGAAGGCACACTCAATCCCCTCATCCAGGTCATTTATAAAGATATTAAACAAGACTGGCCCCAACACTGAGCCCTCTGGAACACCACTTGTGACTGGCTGCCGATTGGATTTAGCTCTGTTTTCACACAACTCTCTGGGCTCGTCATCCAGCCATTTTTTACCCAGCGAAGAGTACACCTGTCTAAGCCATGAGCCACCAACTTCTCTAGGAGGATGCTGTGGGAGACGTTGTCAAAGGCTTGCTAAAGTCCAGGTAGACAACATCCACAGCCTTTCCCTCATCCACTAGGCAGGTCACCTCATCATAGAAGGATACCTTTGTTACAGTTATACATATTCTATGCACTTTACCTGTAACCTGGAATGTCACTCAGCAGAAGTAGGACATTAATTTAGGATTATTTAAGAAAGTCAGAGTCACTATCTCTATGATGAATAAAAAAAAAGTAAAAAGCTTAGAAACCAGAAGCTCAAATTTGCTGAGACAGAAAACTCTTACCTGTGTTGGAACAGATGGCTCAAAATATATTTAGTTTTGGGACCTCAGAGGTGAATATCAGCGTCACTTGTCCTCAGTACTCTGACACAGAGCATATGCTGCAGTAGACCACACTTAGAACCCTATAATGAATGTCCTGTGTAAATATTATGCACAATGCAAAATTTATTTAAAGCCTGTTGTAAACAATTAAATTAGAGACTACGAGTGCAAAGACCTTGAACCAGCTCTTTGCTTAGGTATGCTAAGGAGAATTTGTTGCCAAGCTTCACTTTAAACTGACAGCAGTAGAAATCAGAAAAGAGTTTTTTGTGACGACTGACAATGTCCTGTTACAGCACAGTTGTATTCTCACCAGTACAGTATCATCAGTAACACAGAGATCTAATTGTTTCTATAGACAATTTGCAGGGATGTAACAGAGAATCACTGATCAAAATCTAAGAACAATTTCATGTTGCTTTACTTCCCCAGTTAAAACGTGTTTGAGAAAGTCATATCTTTGTGCTTTGTCTTTTAAAATGCAATTTTTTTAAAAAAGAAAGAAAACGGAAACAAAACACCAAAACACAAACTCCTTTACAGTCACAGTAAATATCTGCTCCTCCTCATACCATTTTTATTAATTTAAGTGTTAGACATTTTCTTTTCCTGAGTAATTTGCAGAGAAATACAACCCTCCACTTTGTCTCTCTGTGGGTACACCCATATTAATATAGTATGTCCAAAGATATCTAATCACAACAGAGTAGAAAATTACGCTTGATATTTGAGAACTGTTTTCATTCAGATTAATTTAACCCTTTCATTCTCTTAAGAAAACAATCACAATGAAGACTAACCCCTGAGTGATTATTTGAGTTTAAACCACAGGTGCACCAAATCTTTTTATTCTGCCTGCAGAGAGCTCTCTGACCATCCCCATATCTGTTTCAGTATCAGTAATTGGTTTATAACAGCAGTCTTGGACAAAATACGCAGAAAATCTTGAAAGAAATCCAAAAATTTCTGCAATTTATTTTATGGTGTTGTTTCAAAAGAAACCACTGTATTATAAGCTTACATGATTGGGGACAAAAGACCTTTGTGCAATTTGACCTTAACATTAAAAGTTTTCTCTACTGTTCTAAAAAGACAATATACTGAAATCTTTTTTTTCCCCTCTTTCATTATCCTTTTGGAAAAGGCCTTGCCTTTTGCATCTTTTTAAGGAATACTTTGGATTTCTTTTTAGCTTGAATCTACTACAGAAAAGGCATGCATAGTCAATTTATCTCTAACCTATTTCTGTAACAATATTAAAATTCATAGCAGTGTCAGATTATTGTTCCAGTTTCAGTACACTCTGAAAAGACCTTTAGAAGTGTTGTGGTTTAGCCCCGGTCAGCAACTAAGCATCATACAGCTGCTCACTCACTCCCCCCACCCCTGTGGGATGGCGGAGAGAATCAGAAAGGCCAAAGAAAGAAAAATCATGGGTTGAGATAAGAACAGTTTAATAATTGAAATAAAACAGCAATAATAATATTAACAATAATATAATGAAAAGGAAAATAATGAGAGAGAGAGATGAATCCTTGGAAGAAATGGGGAAAAAAAAAAACCAAACAGCAAGTGCTGCAAACACTAACCACCTGCTCACGGATGCTGCTGGTCCCCAAGCCGCGATCACCGCTTCTGCTGGTTGACTCCCCCCAGTTAATATACTGGGCATGACGTCACATGATATGCAATACCCTTTGGCCAATTTGGATCAGCTCTCTTGGATGTACCCACTCCCCTCCCAGCTTCTTGTGCACGTGGCAGAGCATGGGAAGCTGGAAAAGTCCTTGACTAGTGTAAGCACTACCTAGCAACAACTAAATCATCAGTGTGTTATCAATATTTTCAAAGTAAGTCTAAAATGCAGCACTATACCAGTTACAGTGAAGAAAATTAACTATTCCAGCTAAAACCATGACAATATCTACCCCTTATTCCATGCCATTTACGCCATGGTCAGGTCCCAGACTATCCAATACAACCTCAATAACCAGCACCCGCCTTCCCATCCTTTGATAACATACACAAATATAATTTATCATTCCCTTAGTCTATGGACCACCCCTGTAAAATGTCTGTAGAAGGTCCACAAATGTCCATTGAGTTCATTTAATCCATAACTATGGCCTCCATCTATCGTAACAGTCTTTCAAGGCCAGAGAGATGTTTTGTGTGGTGTTGGATTGTTGCATGCCAAAGTCAGTCTTCGTTCCATCACCACTGCACTTTGCTTTGTTCAATCAAAGTTCATTCTTCATTGATTTGGTAGATTCTTACTAAGATACAATTGATATAGTATATAGCAACCATAGGAGTGATGACACACAATATTATATAGCAATTCACAACATGCTATTAAGTTCATTGGCTATTTTCACCCAAAATCATATCCCCTTGAAGCACACATCAAAATCCTCCATCCTCCCCCATCACCCACCAAGTGCACCCAGGTCCTCGAGCGAAAGCAATCCCACGAATGGGTTTGCCTTTGCCCGAGACAGGAATAACCCAGACAGTTTTCTCCAGCATATTTTCTACATGTACTACAGGGACTTTTTCCCCTTCCACAGCATGTAAGAGTTCTGACTGGGCAGGGACAGCTCAATTGGCAGAGCCCCCAGTGTTGACTAACCAGGTGACCTTTGCTAAATGTGTATCCCAGTGTTTGAATGTC
>WEKW01029651.1:27754-63867 GCA_013389905.1 Sula dactylatra
TTCAGCCTGGAGAAGACTGAGAGGGGAATCTTGTCAACACTTATAAATATCTGGAGGGTGGGTGTCAAAAGCATGGGGCCAGTCTCTTTTCAGGGTGCCCAATGACAGGACAAGGGGCAATGGGCACAAATTGGAACACAGGAAGTTCCACTTGAACATGAGGAAAATCTTCTTTACTTTGAGGGTACTTTTGAGAGCACTGGAACAGGCTGCCCAGGGATGTTGTGGAGTCTCCTTCCCTGGAAGTATTCAAAACCCACCTGGACATGATCCTGTGCACCCTGCTCTGGGTGTACCTGCTCAAGCAGGGGGATTGGAGAAGATGATGTTCAGAGGTCCCTTCCAACCCCAACTATTCTGTGATCCTTGGGAGTACAATATTTATTTTCATTAACTTGCCAAAGAGCCACATTACTCCTCAGGAGTTCAAAGATATGTAAATGTGAGTACTTTGGACAAAACAGAGCTGCTTGGCTTGGAAATGTCTGTTGTTAGTGAATGGACAGGATACAAAAACAGAGCACGTCAGGTGGGAAGACTTACTGGCTCAAAGCAGTATGATGTTAAGATTGCTCTGGGCACCCAAATCTCTGGCAGTGTTCTGCTTAATTATATACTACATCAAGCACAGCTTCAGTAGCTACTGGCGCAGACATTGTTCAGCTACTTTGAAAGTCACACTGAGCACAATGCTCTCGAAGGCATTGGGTACCCAGCAAGCTTGAGCTCAGGGTGATTGCAGAATGTTGAAGCCCTTGCAAAATCAAGAAGAGCTGCAGAGCCTACAGCTATTTAAAATAAGGTTATGGTATTCTCAGAAGAACAGTCTCTTTAAACAGATCAATGTTCTACTACCATCAATTGTTCTAAAACTAAATCAATACTTGATGAGGTTTTGGCCATGTCTGACTATTAAACCTTCCAATATTTTGTTTGTTTTTACATGCAAGTACCAAGTCTCTCCTTTCAAAAAGATCAATAAATTAGCCTCTTCTCTCAAATTCCCTGTCTGTATTAAAGTAATGCACAGTTTTACTAAGAAAAAACAGCATATAGCATCTATGATGTCACTAAACTAAGAGTGCACAGCTTAAGATTTATTTAGTTCCCTAATGTCTGATTTTGGATGTAACTAACTGGCAGTGAAGGAGAAGTTGAGAACTTTAAGGTGGTTCAGTGCCTAGACGTGTACCTGCTGTGTAGGAACAAACATCTAAACAGGCACCAGAAAATTATGCTCTATGTTTTCAGACTTTTCTAATATTAGTTGCATATATAGGCTGGAACATTCTGAAGGCCAGTGTATTTCAGATAAGGCTTTCGCAAAGTGACTCTGTCCTGCCTTTAATCTGCTGAAAGTCTGAGGAAACAAAGCAGAGAAGAGCAATCATTTTAATCCAGAATTCTGAAAAGTATTAAAAAGGATCAAGCACTTGGCATCTAGTTAACTGAATCTCTGTGATATATCAGTTCCTGGCTCTTGCAGTCTCTGAATACCCCACCTTTGTCTTTCACTCAGTGTGGCCGCAGAGCCAAGTAACAAGTCACCATCACCTGCAGCACACTCTGCTGGCTAGCTGTAGTCAGAGGCACGCTGGCATCATGGCCAGGTGCTGTGCAGATGCACCCAGACCACCACCCTGCCAGTATGGCAAGCATGAGAGAGGGGATCCACTCACCACGCTCCCTTGTCCTTTATTGCACATCCACGTCTCAGAACCCACTCCCTTTTTTGACTGGAACTTTCCTCACACTAGGAGCATGCAGCTGTTGGACTACTTGCCAGCTCTGTCTTGCCCATCAAAAGCAGATCAAACTGCCTGCTTAGATTACAAAATCAAACACAACCTAGACCTTAAGTGAAGGACTTTTAGCTTGTTCAAGGCAGCTAGCAGTTAAAAAGGGGCTGGGAGGACAACTGCACCCAAATTCCTGGTGGCTCAGCACTAATATATTTTGAGACAGAACCTGTAAATATTTATTTCTGCTTGTGCTATTGAGATTCCCTGGGAACCCAGGTTCCAGTGGTCTGCATCAAGTGGATCAAGCACACGTATAACCTACTGATTTTGCATTCAGCCTTCAGCCAACATGATAAAAAGGGATTAGCAGCAATTGCACTGGAAACAAATCTGAATGCCTCACCAGAGCTCATCTTCAGAGACAGATAAGATGCCTTAAGTTCAGAGATCTGCAAATACCTTGAGGTGTTGGGTGTTTCCGTTTCTGAAAGCGCTATGTTGTAGTTTTGTCTCTTGTATGCTTTTGACATTGGAAAACTTCAGAAGTCATGGTCATTAAGATGACTGGATAATCAGCAAACAGCACCCTACATGCTGCCAAGCATCTGAAGGCAATTGTATTTTACCAGTGTTTTTGCAGGTCCTTTGAAATGAATCTGTAGCCAGTTACTAGTGGCATGTTTTGGGGATTAATACCAGAATCAAGGCTATTTAGCATCTTCCTTACCTACCAGAGCGATGGGATGGCATGCACTCTCAGAAAGTCTCAGGATCCATACACATCTGCATGGAGATTTCCAGCGAGCATTTACTATTAGCTGTAAGCACTCCCAAAGCTGGGGGAGGGGCAGTTTTTGTCAGGGGACAAGTATTTTTTGAACTAAAAGAGCTGAGGCAACCAACCTCACACTTGTCCAAACAAAGAACCTAAACTCAGTGCCCCAGACAATTTTTTGGTACTCCTAAAATCGAAGTGTGAGGCTTGTTAGAATGTGTTTGTGAGCAGGACAATATCCTTAGTGCCATCCAGTGGCCACTGGATGTCAGAAAAGAGGAAAGCTGCACAAAGTCCGTCTATTTATTCCCAGTTTCCCAGCTCCTTATCCAAGCATCGAAAAGGCAGCCTGCCTGTGACAGAGCTAGACAGAGCTGCCATTGCCTAATGCCAGCATAAGACCCTCATGGGATCTCTGGGGACTGGGACTACTGCTAAAGCACTCCACATACTGTATTCATCATTTTCACAGCAGTCATTAGTGCTTGCAAAACAGTGTTCGGGATCTGACTTAATGGGCGAGAACAGCAGGAACCTGTTTTCAGCTGCAGGTTTTCTGGGCTACAAAAGATGCTGCCCAAATATGAGTAGTTTCCTTGAATCCAGCTAATCAAGCATGAGTTCAGATTTCTTGCCAGCCTTACCCAAATACTCACCTTCAGTGCTCAGGGCTGTTTTCATCCGGTGAGCCACTGAAATGCAGCCACCACAGAGCTTTACCAGCCATTATGGCTGTTCCCAGAATAAAACTGTGAGGAAGGTAGGATAAATAGTTTATCCAGTTAAAAATTAAGAATTTAGTAAAATACAGTTTCTCAAAGTAATCAGACAAAAGAAATTGTTCAGGAATTGTATTTGCCTTACAATTGCAAGAATAACGAGGTAATCTTGAGACTGCTTGTTAACAGGAGAGCCATAGCATGGCAAGCTATCTCATCTGCCCTACAATGCAAGACGAGAGCAATGACAGCAACTTCCCTGCCCTCTGTACCACAGGATGGGCTGCTCAGAGAAGCTACCCAAAACCACACTGTGACAGGAGTTCGCTGGCAGGCTTCATTCAGCATTCCCCACCAGGATGTCCACCTCAGCGCTTCAAACAACGAAGACAGAAGCAGAAGAGAGCTGAACACGTCTTGCAACATCCACCTCTGAAAAGACTGTATTAAAGCCACAGGTACACTGTGTTGTAGCATATACAGACATTACACACTGTATTACATACCAGACTTACTGACTCTTCTGGTCTAGAAAGCTGCAGTAATAATGCTTATTTTTAAAGAGTGTACTTCAGCTGTGGTTTCAATTATAGCATTTCAAGTTATTTAACACAACCTGTTGGGTCAAAAGAGAGCGAACTGTGGCCAAAATTGCATTTAATCTTGTTTCCTATGGTTTCTTTAACAAGTAGTGCCAAAATTTTGCATTTCCTAAGATTATTTCCAGTTGATTTGCAACTGGAAAAGCTATTATATATGTGTCAGGCTACAATCAAAGAGGAAGGACAAAAACTTTTCCTCCAACTTTGTGCCACAACACTTGCTTAACAAAATGAGTAAATCAGGCATTGTTGAAAATTGGTAACTTAAATTGCCAACCTCAGCAATCATATAGCTGATAGTCAAATGAGCTGATCAAGCACTGCGTGAAAGAATAGCCCTGTTTCCCTGCAGTCTGGTTTAGATCACTTTGGTGTCCAACCATTGAGGAAAAGCATTTTGTTGTATAGCTTCAGACTCTTCTGCAGCCTGAGCTGATCACATATCCCAGTAACACCATTTGACATCAGACTTAATGAGGAGCCAGAGTTACGTTTTCCTGATCTGAGTAGATTTTAAAAGTCTTTCAGACCTAAAAATACACAGAAGTAGCCAAGAAGGAGGCAAAAAGGCTCTAAAATGTTTTTTTATTAGAAGGGTCAACATCAGTTTTGGGTTTTAGCTCCAGAGAAAGAGACATAGAAACAGATGAAGAGTGATAATGTTGCAGTGTAAAGACTGAAGCACCAGACAGCAGGAATTCTTCCCTGCACATGGCAGGCACAAAAACTCCAGTCATCCAGTACTCCAGTCATCTATTGGTCACTCAATTACAGTTGTGTACACCATCAAAGGCATTTTCAGCAGGGAAGAAATGCATATTGCTATTAATATTGTCCATGAAAATTAACAGGCTTTTCCCCCTCATTTGTTATTTAATGACTCTATTCCCAACACACTCCTTACCCATCCTTCTCTGGAATTAAAATCATTCACAAACCCCATCTTCTGCAGTCTCACAAGATCATCCAAATAGCAGTGTGCATGTGAAATGCAGGCATTCCTCTGTGGCATTCTTCTTCCAGACTAAAAACTGCTGCACGCTTCCCTCCTGTCTCCTGCTTTATCTTTGGTGAGAGCTAGTGCTCTGAAGCTGCCCCAGACCTGTGGGGAAAAGTTAAATAAGTTTTAGGCTGAGACATGGAAGCCCTTGCAGTCTCCCTATTGCCTGCCTTCAGTGACTCAAGTCCTTGTGGTACTCTGCCTGAGCTGACCAGGCAGCGCTCAACCCCAGTTACTCTGTATTTTGATCACTTCTTTTATCTGCCTACCTCTTTATGGCCTTTTGAGGGCCATGTGTACTAATCCTTACCTGGCCTAGGCAAATCTGAGGCTTGTATCTCAGATGCCCCTTTTTAAAGCAAGTATTTCTACTTCTGCCCAGTCTTAGAACACCAAAACCTGGAGTATTTGTAAATCCAAGAGGTAAGGATCTGTTCCAAACTCTTTATATCTTTGGGCAATGGATTTCTGCATGAAGTCATGCATGTGCTGCAGTATGTTTGTTATCCTTATAACAAAGCACCACAGTTCAGTGAGCAGTTGTTCTCTCTTTTGCACTCTTTTTTCCTAGAGAGTTGTTGGGTCTAGGCACAGCTTAAGACTGAATGCTGAGCAGCTTTCTCACAGGGCAGCAGAGTTGTCAGCAAAGGAGAGAGACTGGAAGAGCCAGGTAAAAGCAAGGACTGATTTTAGATTGCTCTGCTATCAGGTTTTTCTGGCTGTGCTCTGGCAGTTCTTTTTCTCAAGTGCCTGTGCCATGTTCAACATGAGGGTGAACATATCCTAGTCAAGGATTCCACTGCCAACGTTATTTAGTATTGCTTTAAATAACATCCCCCTTCCCCTTGCCAGGCTCTTCCATCATGTGGGATAGTATGCTCTGCATCAAGCAATGCTGCACCTTCATTCTCCTTTCCATTCCCTCCACCAGAAAACTGCTGCCTGAAGAAATAACATCTTAAACCAACCTATTCTGGCTGTAACTTTGGGCCAGACCTTAAAGAAGTTCACTTTATTTTCATTGATTTCAATGTTTTTTTAGCACATAAAAGATTTTTTAAAGGGATCAGGGGAGCTGAAGATTAATGTACATCTGTGCTGTAGGTATCTGGTGTGTTTTTTGACACAGTACTGGACAGTGCTCTCCATCAAGGTGAGAATTAACCTGGCATGTTAGCCACTAAATGGATGAAGATCTAGTTGACAATTCTCAAAATGTAACTGTAAAGAGGTACTCAGCCCCCAGTGGGCCAAGAACCATTCCCAGTGCTGTTAAGTATGTTCCCGATAACCCAGTCATCCCAATGATGAAAGAATACAACTACCACTAGAAAGAAATTAAAGAGCACATGGCTCTTGCATCTAGTAGATAGAGGTAAAAGGAGGTCCCATAATTGGAATTGAAGTTGGGCAAATTCAAACTTTAAATGATGTGCACGTTTTCATCTGCAACGATAATTAATCACTGAAGAGTTCACTAACAGTTATGACAAATGCTTAATCACTGCCTTTCTTTGACTTCAGGCAGCCTAAAATATACCAGCTCAGGAAGAAAGAGTGGGGAAGTATAATAGCCTGCCTTCCCTGGGAAGGCAGGTTGGTTGATCACAAAGGTCCATCTTAACCTTCAAACAGCAGGTAGACCAGGAGAGGAGACTGAAGGAAAACTGTTCTTCTGTCACAAGGACACATGTTGCACTGAACCATGCTGCTACAAATACGGCAGTAAGTCCTGGTTTCAGTCTGTATTTGTGATAAAGGAATATTTGATGCGTTCTGCTGAGTTGGTCAAAACCATATGGGAGATAAACAGGTGATCAGTGGTGATTAACAACAAGGCTTGCTCCTGTCTCTGGAAGAACATGGTGCTATATATTTCCCTTTTCATACAGGTCTTGGCCATGCTGTGGATATGGAAAGGTGAATGTTGGTACTCTTCCCTTCCTCTTTTGATATACAGATATTTACAACAAAGTGTTTAGCCTGAATTTCTGAGATCCAGACATGTTACCATAAAGCACAGCTTGCTTCCTTTTCGTCTTTGGAAAGGCAAAAGTGGCAAAAAATTGCACAAAATTTGCGTTTGGATTGGTGGGGGCAGGGAGGAGTTGGCTGTGACTTTCAAAACTTTAGAGGAGTTATAAAATTGAATGGCGTTCTCCCAACAAGGCAGCTTAGAAAACACTGCATGCATTCTTTAGGATAGGTGTGAAGCTCTGTCTGCTGGCAGGAATCACCTCCTGACCAAAGTAAAGGAGACCCGGAGATGTCTGAAACCTCCCCACTGCAATGTCTGTTTCTTTCAGTTTCAGAGAGAGGAAGGGGATGAGTCTCTCTGATCAGCTTATTTCTAGTTCTGAGGCCAGAAATACTGAATATAAAAGCAGAGTTACCTTAATTCCTTCTTTTTTTNTTCAAACAGCAGGTAGACCAGGAGAGGAGACTGAAGGAAAACTGTTCTTCTGTCACAAGGACACATGTTGCACTGAACCATGCTGCTACAAATACGGCAGTAAGTCCTGGTTTCAGTCTGTATTTGTGATAAAGGAATATTTGATGCGTTCTGCTGAGTTGGTCAAAACCATATGGGAGATAAACAGGTGATCAGTGGTGATTAACAACAAGGCTTGCTCCNTTTCAAAACTTTAGAGGAGTTATAAAATTGAATGGCGTTCTCCCAACAAGGCAGCTTAGAAAACACTGCATGCATTCTTTAGGATAGGTGTGAAGCTCTGTCTGCTGGCAGGAATCACCTCCTGACCAAAGTAAAGGAGACCCGGAGATGTCTGAAACCTCCCCACTGCAATGTCTGTTTCTTTCAGTTTCAGAGAGAGGAAGGGGATGAGTCTCTCTGATCAGCTTATTTCTAGTTCTGAGGCCAGAAATACTGAATATAAAAGCAGAGTTACCTTAATTCCTTCTTTTTTTTTCCTTTTTTTTTTTTTTTTTAATTAGGCTATATTTAGGTTCTCCAGCATCTCTGAAAAGATTGTACCTTCAAAGTGCATGAATAGTTTTCCCTGCTGTGCTCTGAAACACAAAGACTTCCAGAGCTGGAAAGACAATCAGGGCTTCCATCAAAACAGATGAGCATTTTATATCTTCCTGTGTGGCATCCCTGGCTGAGCCTGGGTCTGAGGACAAGGAAGAGCTGGGAAACTGAAAGGGAGCAAAGGAAAAAATATGTCTAGTTACCCAAATGGCTCAGTGCTTTTCTTGCTCTGCTCCAGCCCATGGTGTCTCCTCCCTCTGGCAAGGAAGCCGTGCTGTTCTCCAACTCTCAGATCAGGCCATGGGCTGGAGTGCTTTCAGAGGACTGGCAGTGTCTGTGCTTCTCCTTGCCTTACTAACTGGCTCCCTTAGAGCTGTCATTTTACCCAGAACAAAAAACAATTCAGAGGGAAACATGTCTTAAAACTACAAGGTGGCTATTCCTAAATCTTGCCTTCTCAGCTGATATTTCAGTCTCCCAGCAAGATCCTGGCAAGTCTGTGTAACCTATAGGTATCTCAGGTTTGGGTTGTACCGCTGTTTCATTCACTTGCAAATACAGTTGACTCTTGCTGTTTGCGTAATGATCCTTGAATCCAGCTCAGACTTTATATCTGCCTTTGTGTAGGAAAAGCCACTTTGTAACTGCTCACACTAATTTGATCAGTTAACTCACAGCATCAAAAAATAACCATATCTCACATCTGTGAGGAAAGGAACAGCATAGGAACTTCAAAGGTTTTTTTGGTGCATGCTGAAAACCTCCCCAGCACTAATGCTTTTTGATGTCAAACAAACATCACAGTTTCAGAGTCAAGTAAAGAGGTTGCCGGCATCCTGGCTCTGCATATTCAGCCATCATTTCACCTCACCAAGCAATATGGCTGGCAGAAAGGGAGCTGTAACAGCAGGCAATGGCCAACAGGGATGTAAGAAAGGAATTTGGGTTTGTTTCCTTTCCTGTACTTTGCCAGCCAGCTTCAGAATATGACTGCCATTTAGCCTCTAAATAGAAACCAAGTGGTGTTTATCTGCTACGTTAGTTTATTGTGCTATCTTGCTTCCAGGAGAGTGGGTGAATGGTGGAAGGGAAACGAAGCACTGTCTGTATCACATACCTTCAGTAACGTCATAACTCCTATGTGGAGGACCTGTTGCTCCAAGAATATAAAAGGATCATGCTACTTTCAGAGTGACTCACAGTCCAATCTGTTCTGTTTCTGTAAAGAAACAGCTTACAGTGCTGTGGCTCATCATGGTATAAAGCACTGCTTCCTCCTACTGATACAGAATATTCCGATATTTTGAGGCTCTTCCTCCTTTCTACTCAATTAACCAGTCAACGCTTCTGTTCCCATCTCTGCACTTGTGGAGTGAAAGTCACACTGAGTCCTTCACTAAGGTTCAGCAGAAGGACTAAGCAGTATCCAAATGGGACATAAACATGAGAAATTCCCAGTAGGACTTGCAAGGCAAGGCAGAATTTGGTTTTTCATCTCTGGAGCAAACTGCTGATCAGAGTCCTAAAGCCTCCAGCATTGTGTTAAATTGCATGTGGCATGTGGGGGTGTAGCATTCAACAGTGAGATCTCTGCTTATCAGTTCTGGCAGACTTGGAGCATGGTCCTCCTGCTGTGCTTATACTGAAGCTCATACTATGCAAAGTGAGACAGAAAATCAGAAGTTGAGCACCCGCTGACCTACACGCCACTCGTGCTCTGTGTGGGGTGTACTCTACATCCTGCATCATCCCCTACCTCCACAGGGATATGTGGCAAGAAGACACCTTTGGCTGTAATGAGGAAACTCCTTCAAATGTAGGATGGGATCCATTGACCTCTGTTTGGCTGTGTTCCAGCGGGACTGTCTAATGTGGCTCTAGCCCTCCTGTCCAGGAGAAGAAACTGAATCAGTGCGTCAATGAAAGCAAATCTATACAGTAGTGAATAAGAAAGATATCACTGTTTTGCAGAAATCCTTTCCAACTGCAACACTGATTTAAGAAACACAATTGAATAAAGAGGTTTTGCAATAGAGAGATATTTACAGAAGTGGCAGCAGGGGAAAATACCAGAGAAATTTAAGCTGCCTGTGTTTTGGATTGTTGGTGTTGGTAGTTACAGTACAAATCATTCAAATCACTAGTATATCCATGCATGATGAACAGCATTGTTTGCCACTATGCAGAAAACACAAGTGGTGCTAGTATGCCAAGCCATAAAACTGAACGCAACAAGAAGCACTCATTTCCAAGAAGAAGCTTTAACTCCTAATGCAGCAGGTTTTTAGAGGTTTTATTTTGTTCTTTCACCCAGGAAATCTAAACTGGAGACAAAGGTTTGGCAAGAGCTCTCTTGCAATGCCAAGCTCATAGAGTCAACATGACATCTAATAAAAAAATCTCTCCATAAAAAATATGGGTGATTTTGTCCAATGCTGCATGCTATCATGTTTCTCAGTGTTTGGAGGTACAGGCTATCATGTCATGCTGCTCTCTAAGTAGCTACTTTTGCACCCTAATAGACCACTTGGATACCCAGCTTCCCAGCAATGTATGAATCCAGCTTGGAGGTTTGGACAGAGAAACAAGCGGGTAGCTTTTATATGCACTGTCTTTGCAGCAATGTCCTTTCTCTGCTAGCATGAGGTCACGGAATTGTGCCTCAACTTCTAGCCACTGACAGCAGCCGTGTCGTATTCTGTCTGAAAGAGGTGTTAGCGACAGAAGGGACTGGTGTTCAGCAGGGACCTTTCTTTGTGGGAAACCGGGGACAGTGGGACAGCTGTGAGCAAAGGTGAGTTTTGCCTCACCTGAGGCTGTGACAAATGGTCTAGGCCTCAGTTAAGGGAAGAGAGACAACTTGTAGCTATCAGTCTCCTTCCCACCAGACTTGTCTGACTGTGACCTGTGCAAACCACCCACAGGCAAACAGATACTGACTTCCCATGGACTCTGGTCTGACCAGCTCAAGGGTGCAGAAATGCTATGCTCAAAGGGCCTCTTCCAGGGTATGAGGTTCCCGAGCTAAACAGAAGGCAAAGGAATAAGAAGAAGCCCTTTGAGGAGGTTAATGAATTTGTAACCCACCTGAATGATATGTTTCCCTTCTACATACATTTTTCTTTTGGTGAAAATGAAAAAAAGAAAGGCCTAAGCTCTAGCATGGAAGAGCCTCATAGCTTGTGATTCCAGGTAAGCCTGTCCTTTTCACAAAGCTGGTATCAATGCATTACAAGACTAACAGTCCTGATGTGTTTAGAAGTGGAGGGAAGCGTAATACAAGGGGGGATTTACTCATGTCAAAAACTATTGGACTGGTACAGCTGTGGGACCTATGTACCATTTGGACAGATGCTCTTTCTTGTGCAAACCGTCTTTTTGTGTCCATTCCTAATGATATTAAGAATTGCAGAATATTACATGTATGCTAATTTACCTCCTTGGGCTACCTTCTCTTTGCCTGCTATTTAAAGACACACATTAGTTTTGCAGAAGTATGCCGACTGGGCTTCTTTTCTCTGGATTGTTTATCACATCTCCTGCTACAGAGCCAAAGGAGGATGGATGTTCTCTGTTGGAGGTATCAGTGCTCGGATGCCTGAGCAGCATCTCAGTCACAGAGAAGAAGTTTTTTCAGCAAATACCAGGTGTGCAGAAACCTGTTCTTGCTTCGTGTCACCAGATGGTGCTCTAGTGCTGGACAAGTGCTGCCGCAGTCACCTGCTAAAGCACCGTGTTCTCCTGAAGCTGTGGGCTGCTTGTTCTCCTACCAGAACAATTTCATTGATCTGATTTGCGCTTCTAGTTGCTGCTGGCTCAGGCCTTTCTTTTGCAAGGGTGAGTGAGCCCTCAGCCTACTTCTCAGGAGCAGTTTTCTCATTGAATTGGTTCGCTCATAGGATTTGTCCAGAGCAGTGCATAGTATGGCTGTCACCTCTTGTATTGCTCCCACAACAGGCATTTCTAGTTGGATCTGGCCATGCTTCAGGACTCATCTGCTCACCAGATCTCATTTTTTGAGCATGGCATACCCTGTCATGATTAGTTGCTTCTTTACCAAAGGTACCAAAGCCTTCTCCTGGCCTGGACTTTTGTTCAGGCACCTCCAGCTAGATGGAAGTCCAATTGGGTAGACAAGATGTTTGTTATGTTTGGAGTGACTGCCTTAAGGATGCTTTTGTTCCAATGTGGAGAGTTTGAACTTAGGTGGAAATCAGGCAATCCCCCATCATTGTCATTGCCCACACAGCACACAAGCCTGGGGGAAGAGTGGTCGGATTAACTCAGACCTGAAAACAGGACAACTCTGCATGGGGAGTTCAAGTGTTCTGGGTACCCTGGGTTTCCTCTTGAACCTCATTGGGTATCCTCTGGGCTGGAAGGTATTTTTTGTCATGGTGGAAAAACTGCTGCTCATCCTGGGATGGTCCCACAGAATATTGCAATATGCTTTGCTGAGAAGAAATTGAAGGTTTGAGAGAATCTTTCTCCTGATCCCAAGAGTTACCCAGTGGGGTGATGTTCTGCTCATTATAATAATATGGATTATTTCCCAAAGGCTAAGGAATGGGCATGCCATAGGATGGAAAATGATCCTCTGGGGCCCACAGAATAACCTCATCATAGAGAACATCTCTCTTTGGTTTGATGGGTTGTCTGTTGTGCATTGGAAATAGACCTACTGTCTGGCTGGGTTAAGCTCAGGATCTGATGAGAACTGCCTGGACATCCATGCTGTTTGCCCAGAGAAAGAGTCATGTCCAACTGAATGGACTGGGTCATTTTCACCAAAAAAATGTGGTTCAGGTTCCTCCCCTGCCTCTGATTCGAATTAGGAGAATAGGAGGGTTTTCTGCACAGGCCTCTTGGGCTTAGAAGAGGAACACTGTCCTGTGCATTGCCTCTTGGATAAAGTGCATTTTCCCTCTGAACATAAGGATCTCTTTCTGGATGGTAATTAAGTGAGAGGCTCAATGAATGCAGTAGGGTGTCTGGCCATGGTGCCCGCCCCTCTGTGAAACATGTGGTGTTCTGCTGGTTGTCCCATGCTGCACATCCTGGAGAAGGAAGCTGTTGCCTTTCAGAGTACAAAGGGCTAGTGTCTGGGTTCTCCCAGTCATACAGATGAGTTTCTGCCTCAGATGGACGGCTCCTAGTACTTAGCAATGACCTGTTGTGGCTTGGTGGGCAGACAGCCTGCATCCTGGAATTGGGAGATGCACCAACATTTTCCCTAGGGACGTATACAGTTCCCTTTTGCTCTCTGGGTTTCAAATGAGGGTCTGGTGAATTGGTTTGGGGAGGGAAGCTGCTTTGTTTGTGGCCACTGTAATTGTCTCTGTAGGACAGCGTGCTTTCTCCATGGCCATCAGGAAAAGAGTTTCTGTCTTTCTGGCCTGGCGGTTTCTCCTCTGACTGCTGAAATCTTCCTTCCCGCCCAGGCACGCTCTAGCTGCTCGCTGGGGACAGGGGGATGCTGCTTCCATTCTGGAGGCTTCTTCCTGGGCTGGATGGAAGGAAGGAACATTTTCTGTACTTTCCAGCTTTACGATATGCTGTTAAGGTGGGCACCTTAACAGGTTATTGAGAGATGCTTTCCCTTGCACCTTCTTCATGGGGCTGACTTCTGTAGCCACAGAAGTCGTCTCTGGCCCGGCAATAATGCCTGAAGGTTTCACTGCCTACAGAAAAGCTGTGGGCAGCTTCAAGATTGGGACTGTTGCTCCAGAGAACAGAATGGCCAGGTGGTGCTGCAGCCTTGACAGGCTGCCCTTGGGTGGAGACATTTGCTGCAAGAGATGGAGCCACCATACTCTTAACAGGCAGCTTGCTCATGCTCCAGGGATCACCGTCAGGCTGGGTGGTGGTTCCCTTCTAGGTGCCTCCCAGTAACGAGAACATTCACTGTGCTTACGGTAGTGGTAGTGTTGGAGGCATTTGTAGCAGGATCTGCACAGGGGTTTCTGCTCCTGGAGCCTGTTTCTCAGGCTTGGGTGGGTTGTATTAATTTTCGAATATTTCCTCAGAATAATATGGGGCCTTTGAAAGACATATCCAAATTAAAGGTTCTGGTGGGGGAAAGACAAAGACAACAAGGCATTTGCAATCAGTCACCACAGAGTTATAACACCTTATCTCACCACATTTTTGCGTTCATGTTTCAGATATGTTGTAGTTACGGGTGACTGTGACTTTACTGGGCAGATGTTCTGCATAGCCATGAGCCTTGGGAAAGCACTTGGGGGAGACCCTGCACCTGGCATCTGTTATCATAGCAGTGGACAAATCAGAAAGCTGCTGAGAGCACACAAAGGCAGAGGTGGGCAAGTGCTGCAGAGAGGCGCAGGTATGCTGGTGCCAGGAAGCCTAGTGCTGGGAAGCAAAACAGTCAGGATGCGTGTCTACAGAGTGTTATGTGCCAAATAAGCCAGGTCCTGAGCTGGAAGCATGAAGCAATGTCAAAGCTCCTAATGCAGCCAGGCTGCTTCTGAGGTCCCAGAGGAAATCTTGGTAGGCTACCAGGTTGTGCCCTGTATGCACACCAGCTCATTCAGAGCACACTGAATAGAGCCAGCTGTGTTTTGGCCAGACAGCAGCTGGAGTCCCTCGCCTTACACTTGAGAACAATAGAAACTCACTCCACCCAATCTGGGAACAATAAAGAAATTTCCACACCCCAGCCCTGTTCAGTACAAGGGAAATCTCACACACACATGCTGAGAGCGATGGGAGCAGCCCAGTCCCAAAGAGGTTTGGGAAACCTGCCTTTTAAGTTCAGATATCTCAAAAAATGACATCATCAAATCTTCAGCACCTGGATTTGGCTCCCACACTCTTCCTGTCTTACTACCTCACAGTCAGCATTGAACTAGCTGGCCAAGTCATAGTGTACAACCCAAAATAGAATGTACCTCTCTATTGTATCTCCTCATGTTTTCAAGACTATGCCATCTTAGCTTCATGTGGTTACCTAATAAAGAAGGCAGAATTGACTCAATCCTCTTCCGGTGCAACTAAATAGGGATCCAAGGAGATGAATTAATAGGCTTGAAGTCACACAATAAAAATACAAATAGCCTAGACAACCCTTGGATGATGAATAGCCTGAACTCCAAGATTTTAATAAACTAGTGGGGTTCTCTGTGGAAAATTGGGAACACCAGGATATGGAGGTTCTTCATGGAAGCTGAAATTTCATGTAATTGCCTGGTTGTAAAAACAGGGATTTTAAGAACAGCTTCCATCTGAAGTTATATGGTAAATTGCATCACTGGCAACATTGCAGAGGCTATGGATTGACACACAGAGCAAATAATAAATGTGATTCCTGTGTTGGAGGGTCAAAGAAGTCAGCAAGAGATTTTTATGGATCCAGAACTCCACCTGGTTGTGGTGGATTTGGGCTCAGCTTCCTGGGCTTGCTCTGAAATGTGACATTGTCGCTTCTTAAGGGCTAGAGCTTTCCAAAGCACTGCTGTTGCCAAACAGAAAAAGGCACCACAAATACTTATAGGAGAGAAGGGAGTCATTCTCTTCCCAGCCCCATCTCCCTGCTGCTCTTCCTAGCCACCTTAATCTGATATAATCACTTGAATCCAAAAGATGGCACTTAGAGTGCAAAACTCCTTGTCACTGCAGAAGAGCTGGTAGCACTATATAATGGGGAAAGGAACAGCAAGGCATTGGGGAAACAGCAAAGAAGAAACATAGAAAAACAGTTGGAGGAAGAAAAATGAGGAATCCCTGCAACCCCAGGTGACAAGCCATTCTTTTATGGAGTAGAAAGTCTTTCTAAACCTTCCTCTGATGCACTGCTGTTACAAGCTGGAGATGTCATGTGGTAGTAAAGCAGCTGCAGGCTTGCTGTGTCCTTTTCTACTACCTTCTGCATAGAGGGATTCTGCAGCCTTACTATACTCACCATCCTTCCTCATTGCTGACGGGCAGCTTTCCAAACCCTGGAGGCATTTGCTGGGGAAAGAGGACACTGGCATTGAAGAGGTTATCAAAGCCCCTGTACAACACTGAGGCAGTAAATATTGTGTCATCAGCTTCTACCAAATGAAACGTACAACCTCCTATTTATGCATCCTCTTCCATCTAGGACACAAGTGGCTCAGGAGCAACCAGCAAACCTCCACGCTAACTCTGTAGCCAGTACTGCTCAGGAGACTTTCATGCTTGGAAGACCTGAAAAGTTTGTGCGTGTGCTATTGGAGAGGGACAGGTCTGTTGGCATTAAGTGCTGTCAGCCCATCATGCAAGAAAAACGCACTGTGGGAGAAAGTGCAAAGCTGATACTTGGCCTCCACACAAGTGCTGCAGCCCTGTGCAACAGCTTGAGGTGCTGCAATTCAGAAGTGACTCATAAACACATGGAAGAGCCTGTCCTGGTGCTTAGATGGTATGTTCTGGACTGGTACCAAAGCTAAGGAACGCGGAGGCTCAGCGTGGTGTTTCATCCTTCACAGCAAAGGTGATGGGAGATGTACAGGAGGTAGCTTCTTCCAGACCAAAAGCAGACTTCTTAGAGACCTCTACTTTATTCAGGTCCACAAGTTCTGCTTAATGTTGGAAAAAAATTAGTTCTTCCATTGCTTTCATTACGCTCAGAAATCAACGATGTCTTTCAAGGAGGAAGAACTATGTCCCTCTGGAACATGCTGCATCCAGAGGAAGATGCACCAGGAATAACCCTGAGAATTCAAGCAGTCTTTGGCAAGGAGCTCTGAGTTAACTCCTTGTCTGGGGAAACAGTTAGGTTAATCGGCTAGAGAGACACCTGCCTCAAAGTCAGGATTTTGGAGACAGAATTCATTATCACTTGACAGCTCTTTGGCAGACTCTGTGAGAGGACCTGGCAGCTCTGTTCCCATGTCCTTGTGGGCAATTCCCTGTAATACCAGAAGCCACTCTCCCACTCAGCTGACAGTAGTAGACAAGCTCAATGACTCAGCAGGGATCGTAGAGGTTAAATTAGCCCCTAGATGGTTTTACTTTGAACTCAGGCTGTTTTCAGTATTAATAGAATTGCTTTTAAGACAAAACCTCTTACACATTGGAATGTATTCAGCTGCAGCAGGAAGCCTCCTTGGTTGTAAATCTGTGTGCACAAAAATAAGTGGACAAGTTACATTTGTAAAGGATCGCTGACAGGCAAGTTGCAGGGACTGCTCCCAGTGCCCTTGTTTTACAAAGAGATCAGTCTAGCTGCTGCCATGAAATACTGGGGATCATTTGCCGTCACTACCTGCTTTTCTCCACACCTGCTATGGTCCTGTGATGTAGAGCTCACCTGCAGAAAGTGCCATGGCTGCTGCTGAAATAGCAATTGTGCATTGCCATAAGGAATACATACCTGCAAGGGAGAGGAGGCCACTTGATGCCACTGGTTTCATGCCATAACAAAGCATAGTAAGACCTAGCACAAAAAGGGGACTATAGTCTGATGTGTGCCAGACTCATGGAGGGACTTTTATAACCTTACCTTGTTTGCACACAAACAAAGGGAGAGGCTTGTCTTGTCACTGCACACTGACACAAGTCCTAGCCTTACGGGATCTGTATCCCATGCATGCATGCCCTGGACTGGGAACTGCTTAACTGAAATGCTGAATTTGGCTTTGTTCTTTTTGCCCATTAGCTGCTGTTGCGGTTATGCACAACCAGGTCGGAAAACAGTGTAACCTCAGGGGAGTTTTTCAGTAGCTCCCACGTGCTTCATTCTTCTCTCTAGAACAACGTGAACACAGCAAAATTGCATACCAACCCCGGGACACAAGCAGCCACAAGCAGCACTCAGCGAGGCCCGGCACACGCAGGGATGCAGCCGCCTGATCTTCCGCTAGAGGGAAATAATGACTCGAGCTAAGGAAGCACAGCCCAACGCAGCCTCAGGTCAGCCCGGCTGCGTCAGGTCTGAGGCTGCCTTGCACAGAGAGGATGATCTGAGCTTATGCGGGCAGGGGAAAAGGACAAAGCTGTCAGCGACAGTCTGAACTGCTCCATCCCTCCAGCAACATTAGAGGTGAATTATCACCAACAATCCTGAAAAGGCAGAGGTTCTGAACACTTTCCTCACCTCTGTGTTTACCAGCTCTGTTGGGCCCCAGGCCCTGGGAACAAAAATCCCAGTTGATGCAAACACAGACCCACCATCAGTGAAGGAAGAGTTGGTATGTGAACTATTACAGGAGCGTGACCCCTACAAATCGATGGGCCCTGACATTGTCCACCTGAGGGTGTTAAGAAAGCTGGTTGACGTGTTCTTGAGGCCGCTCTCCATAATCTTTGAGAGGTCGTGGAGATCAGGGGATGTCCCAGTAGACTGGAAGAAGGCTAATGTCACCCCCATCTGCAATAAGGATTTAAAGGATAATCCAGGAAATTATAGGCCCATCAGTCTTACTTCAATCACTGGGAAAGTTATGGAACACATCCGACTGGGGGCTATCACAAGTCAAATGAAGCACATGATTGGGAAAAGCCAGCAGCGGTTCACCAAGGGCAAATCATAGAATCATAGAATCATAGAATGGTTTAGGCTGGAATGGACCTTTAGAGGTCATGTAGTCCAACCCCCCCTGCAGTGAGCAGGGACATCTTCAACTAGATCAGGTTGCTCAGACCCCCGTCCCACCTGACCTTGAATGTTTCTAGGGATGGGGCCTCCACAACCTCTCTGGGCAACCTGTTCCAGTGTTTCGCCACCCTCACTGTAAAAAATTTTTTCCTTATATCCAATCTAAACCTACCTTCCTTTAGTTTAAAACCATTACCCCTGTCCTGTCAAATCAAGCTTGGCAAACCAGATTGCCTTCTATGACAAAGTGACCTGCTCAGTTAAAGTGGGGCTAGTGGTGGAATTTGTCTACCTGGATTTCTCCAAGGCTTTCAATACGGTTTCCCATAGCCTCCTCCTAGAGAAATTGACGCATTACAGTCTAGAGAAGTGGTTTGTGCAGTGGGTGGGGAGCTGGCTGACAGGATGCACCCAGAGGGTGGTGGTAAATAGCTCCTTTTCAAACTGGCAAACTGTCACAACTGGGGTCCCCCAGGGATCGATATTGGGCCCAACACTGTTTAATATCTTCATAAGTGATCCAGATGATGGGATCAAGTTCACCCTGAAGAAGTTTGCTGATGATACTAAACTGAGTGGGGAAATGGACACTTCAGAAGGGAGAGCCACCCTGCGGGAAGACCTGGATAGGCTGAAAGACTGGACTAACAAGAACCTTATGAATTTTAAGAAGGACAAGTATGAGGTCTTGCACCTGGGAAAATATAATCCAGGAGTGCAGCTCAGGCTGGGATCTACCTGACTGGGGAGCAGCTCTGTGGAAAGGGACCTGGAGGTCCTGGTGGACAACAAGCTCCATATGAGTGAACAGTGGTCTGCTGCAGCAAAGAAAGTCAGCAGGACGCTGGGTTGCATCAACAGGGCATCACCAGCAGAGATAAAGAAGTCATTATCCCACTCTACTCAGCACTTGACAGGCCACGTCTGGAATACTGTGTTCCGTTTAGGTCGCTGCTGGACAAAAAAGATGTGGACAAGCTGGAAAGGGTCCAAAGAAGGGCTACAAAGATGATCAAAGGACTGGGAAACCTGCGATATGAAGAAAGGCTGAGAAAACTAGGTTTGTTCAGCCTTGAGAAAAGAAGGATAAGGGGAGACCTTATCACCATGTTCCAGTATTTAAAGGGTGGCTACAAAGAAGATGGAGATGTTAGCTGTTTCCAGGTGTTTGTCTCATGCCTTGTTTATCAACAGGCCTGTTACTCCAATCTAGAGACCTTAGATCACACAGCAAGACATGCCTCTGGACCCTAAGGCTGCCTAGGTGGGAGCAGTTTGTTCTCACACAAAGGAGGAATACCCCAGAGAGCTCTTCTGTCAAAGACCCAAAGGACCCATGATGGCCTTGTGCATGGGCAAATAGTTGTGGCCCATCTCGACAAACACCATTTCTAGCTAGGAAGTGCAGGATCGGCTATTGCCTCACATCCCATATTGATTTAGTAGCTGAGGTTGCTCTGATACTAGTGCAAATACTTGGCCAGAAATTATGGGAGTCATGGCAAGAAGAAAAGTTTCTAGACTGCAGTGAGTTTGGCCAGGAGGTAGACTGCACAGGCAGTAGAACTGTCAAGGCTTGGTCACTGTGGAAAAGGAAGAATAGAACAAGGAAAAGACAAACTTCTTAATAATGAAGAGTGTTGGCCAAACTGCACCATCTGTGGAGAAATAGACCACCGTTGTTCCATGGGTCACTGAGGTTTCTGGATACTAAATTTCAGACAGCTCCAGTTTACAATCCACAGATTGTGCCGTTACACTGCAGTGTTTGACAGCATGGTTCAACATTGTGCTATGAATGAGATTTCTTTCTCCAGCTTACATGTATGTATGACACTGTTGGTAGTGTCAAGATGTCTGCCTCTGCCTGCAGGCAGACTGAAAACAGCTGATTTCAGTGACAAGTACCCTGTTCCTTTTAAAGGTGTGCTAACTCCTATGTCCTATGTGGCAACTCATGGTTGCCTACGACCCCAAGTCAAATGAAGCTATGTGGAGGGAATTAAATATGATCCTATTTGACCATGGCAAATCCAATTAAAACTCAGAAAGGTGTGCAGAATATGAAAAAGTACTTTCCTTATTTCTTTTTGCTTTCTAATTTGACGTGTGAGACATAGGACATCCTTTTGCAGTGGTTATTGTCCACTATGTCATACTAAGACAGCATTTATATCAAAATATATGGCAATATATACGCAGTGTTGTTTGCATCTGAATGCCTTTTTTCTTTGTGCAGTTGATTCAAAGCTTGCTGATGTCTGTGTAAACAGTATCATAAACACAGCCTAAAAACTGACTAAATATTATGAAAAAATAAAGAAGAAAATTTTTTAACCTCTCTTTTTCTTCCAAATCCATTTTTTTGGAGCTGGCATAGCTAAGAAAAAAAATAACTGTAATAAAAAGGGCAATTCACACTCAATAAAGGAATAATTGCAACTGCTGTATCATCAGAAAATCCAAATCAGTGTACGTTTACATTCCACTGTGAAATATATATTTCTCTAATACCTTTCTTGTCAGAAAGAAAGGTTCTTGTTGCTTTGCTTCCATGGAAGAAAATCACATTCACCAGCTTTTTGTCAACTTCTTTCTGAATGAAGGAAAAGCTAAGGAAGATGGAAACTATATATAACAAAATGAAAGAAGGGCCAGCATTTGATTTTAGTAACAAACTGTCTGGGATGAGAGTTTTCTTAGAAAAGAGAAATACTGGGGGAAATAGGGCTATTGTGTTGAACATTTTATAACCTGTTAGGAGACAAAGATCTTATAATAGATTTGGGAGTTTTAACTTTGTCTTACTATTGGCAAGACAATAGTAAACAGCAAATCAATAGTAAATAGCAAACAGCAATCAAAACTTCCCAATGATATCTGTTTTTAAGAGACATGAGCATGCTAAGTAGAGATGCTGACCCTCACTGGCACTGCCCAGGACATCCCAAGGAGCAACAGGACAGGGGGTGTACCATCAGCCCTCACCAGCACACCTATGAAGAGACCCAAAGCAATGCATTACCATGTCCTGGCTACCCAAGCCTGCTCTGAGTTCTCTGCAAAGACCTGCCTTATAAAAACTGGCTAATGGAGTGTCTCTTTGATCCAACCAGTCCCATCTCCTGCTTCTAGATGAACAAACACTGGGTTTGATCTCATTTCACAAAACTTATCTAGATAAATTGCAGGAAATGTAAAAGGCTGCCTGCAATAGCTGACATTTGCCCGGCGAGCTGAGTCTTCTTTGAAGTCCTCTCAAATCAGGGAAGGAAGCTCCTGCCAATGCAGACATTGCTGCATAGTACTGTCTGACCCATATTATGTCAGAAACCAAATTAAAAGACTGCAATCTTTCTTTTATGAAATAAATATTTCTCTTCTGCAGCCTGCTCAGCCCTTTCCTAAACTGGCCAGGAGACCCAGTTAAACAGCAGAATTTCTGCCTTGTTCCAGATGTGCAAATGCCAACTGTACCACATGCTGGCGATGTCCTAGTATGTCTACACTGTGTCAGTAAAGTGTGGGTATAAGACTATTATCCAGGAGACACTTTTCCACCCTCCACATTGTGCACTGTCAGGTCTGCCCTAAAAAGACAGTCTTTTGGTTTTTTCCATTTGGAACAGGCTGGGATCATTACAAAACTGTCCACAAAGTTCCTCCATTAGCCTGCTTTGGTCACTTTGCGTTTGAACCATGTCTGGGCTGGAACCAGCAACGTGGAAGAAAGCAGAGGCTTACATGACCTGGTGGGGGCAAGCCCACTCCCAACCCAGTCACCTCCTCACAGAAGGGACAGATCTCCTGTGGCACCGACAGCTTCATGTCACGGGTGAGGCTTAAGCCTGAAGGCCCCACCCAATTCCCGCTGTGCTGTTCCAGGGGCATAAAGTGTTACTCTGTCTTACCATCTTGCTTTAGGGTAAAGTCCCCACAAAGCCAGTGTGCTGTGGTGGCCACCACAGACATTAGGTGCCTGTAAGTCTGTGTGCTGTCAGGTCCCAACTAAGTGAAACTGCCTAGGATGTCTGCTAAGGTGCCTGAGCATCTACAGCAGAAATGCCCTAACTTGCAAGGAATTACAATCTAGGTGCAGCCAGCATGCACCAGCTCCAGGCTGCTGCAACTACAGAGTTAGCAATGTCCAAGCTAGCTGTTTAGAGCCAGACTGGGATGGCTGATGTGAGTTGTAGGTAGGTCTTCTCTCCAGTCCTCAGGCACTCATGTAGATTGAGAGGCTTCATCCCCAGCACCACAGACTCCACTTATAAAGAGATCCTTATGTGCTCCACACCAAACCATTGGCCCATATAGCTGCATTCCAGCATGGAGGAGATACACTTGGGCTTAAACCTACATGGGGAGGGGTGTTGGAGGTCTTCCAACTCATGTTTCGGAAAGCTTCTTACAAAATTTTATACTCTAACAGCTGCCAAATTATTTTATTTTCAGCTCTAAAATTGGCCACGCTACATCTACATACATGTCCACAGCTGCCTCAGTCTTGACAGGGGTGAATGCCTCAGCCTTCCTGCCTGGAATTGAAGAAGGAGGGTTTTCTTCACCCAAGGCCCTCACAAACACACACCTCCTTTGCAGCATGTCAAACACAGAGGGACAGACACAGCCCCAGTGTGAACAGAATATAAATGCAGTTGCATGGCTTCCTCATACATTTTACATAATAGATCCTACATTTCCCACACAATTGCATGTGTAACTGGGCCAAAAATGGTATGGGACTGCGCTAGGGCAAGAGGTGTCTCCTCACCACTTCTGCTCCCAGCATAGGACCAAATACAGATGCTGCAGGGGGAAAGAAGAGAGCCCTTTTTCACCTTTCCCAATAGTAAACCTGTATCTATCTAGCACACATAACAGAAAGGTTGTCATTTCAGATAGCAGTGTTTCATTGTATGCCATAGCCTACTACTTTATACAGCATCCCAGAGCAGTTTACCTCCCTAGTCTTCCAAAGCAGTGTAAGATGAAGCACACTGTCATCTAGCTAAAAGAACAATCAGGAGCATATTGGAGTGACTAAGGCAGACTACAGGTCTTATGACTACATATTATTACAGAACACCAAAGCCAGGGCTTGAAAATATGTCTGAAAAAAAAGCATAGAAGCAAGACTGCTTTCCTGTGGTGTGCTCTCTCCATCATGTTTCTTAGCTAGAAGATAAATGCCTGTCTAACACAAGTTAGGTCAAAATTCTGCTGAAGGCTAATGAAAGATGAAAGGGTAGATGTGGAGTGGACAGCAGAATGTGTTTAACCATCTTGTTTTGTCACCACTCTTACCTTTGAATGATGAGGCTTTGTTTCCAGTGTTGTAAGTCCAGCTTAGGCACTTAATGTATTTTGTTGCTGCTTCCACAGTTTTTGTTTACAGGTAAGGAAATCTGCCTACCCTCCCACTCTGTCTCCCCTTCTGCTTAACTGAGCTGATGACTCAGGGCAATTTGTCTGCATAGATCTGCAAACCTCTCTCCTCAAGGCACAAGAATCACGTGTGGTCTGAGGAAGCAAACTTCAACAGGCCTAACAATTTCTGAAAGACAGAAAAACACCTTACACCAAAGTATTGTGGTCTGTGTTAAAACCTGTACATTGATAATTTGCAAAAGCTTTTCTGACAGAGTAAATACTGGGATTCCCACTCCTACTGTCAAAATACTAGGTGTGCATAAATTGGGTCACATTTCCCATGAAGTTAGCTTCAAGTAGTAATTGGTTCAGTCTCAGAGTTGTGCAGATAGGCAGGGTGTCAGTCCGGGATGCTGAACATCTTCCAGGTGCATTCACTTCCTACAGCAGACACCTGTTAAAACAAGCAGTTGGGGTATTGGCCCTCTTTAATGCCCTAGTCTGCCACAAATTCCTGTGTGGAAAACTGTAAGTTAGATCATTTAGGCTGTATTACTTCTAGAGGTGCTTACCACTGTAGGAACATCAATATATTGCATCAGTATAAGCCCAACTGCATCAGCTTTTTCTACTTACCTAAACTAAAATTGACACTGTGAAATAGCTGCAGTTATGTTGCTGCTAGTCCAGCTCTCTCAGTCATGTATCCCATCCCTTCAGAGTAGCAGGAGTCTACAGGGTCCAACTGAGCCCAGTTAGATGATACAGCTTAAAACAGTTACCAGCACCATCTATACTGTTTAAAACCAAACCAACACAGAATGAGTCAGATCTGCTCTTGATGGCTGCCAAAACCCAGCTTCCTGCGTTATCACAGGAGAAATGTAAATGTGATGTGTAAATGAGACACTGATTGTGGGTATTTTGAATACGGCCCATGCTTTTCTTCAGTGACTGCTTCAAGCATCACTAAGCCCCTGGGAACCATCTGCAACATACATACCAGAGGGTGCATACAAACCTTTCACTGAGAACAGCCTCCAGACATTCCCCCATGTCCTTCTCAATCCCTTGGGAGTATTGTAGGGCAATGAGAGCTGAAAGCTGCTCAGATGCCACAAAAACCAAGCAATAGAGTGCCACAGATAGGAAGTCACCTTGAAAGCAGCACTCCAATTTTAAAGAAAAGTCACATTGTAATTTCTTTATTCTGTGTCTTTGTGGGTGGGGATGCTCCATAATACAAATGAGTGGTGAAGAGTGAAGGCTTTTCTTGGCCTCAACTTTCCAAAATGCTTTTACAGATGATGCTGTTTAAAACATCCCTTAAAGAGGGGAGAGTGGGATAGGAAAGGTGAAGCCAAACAAAATTTCTTTCACAGTTTATGGTCAACAGGAAAATGCAAGCAATGTCAGGTACAAATAGAAAAAAATAAAAAGGGACCTGCCACTCCTCCAACAGCCTTGTTTACCTTTAACAGAGGAAATTGATTGAATTCATGACATCCAGATGGTCCTAGCAGACGATCCTTGCTGGAAGGCACTAAAAAAAAAAAAGCATAAGCCTCTGGCATTTTCTTCTGGAAGAAATCTTTTTTCTGCCCCACTGGAAGCAGTTGGATTAACCTTGCATACTCAGGTAAGGGAGACAGCAAAAGGACTCATTCCTGAGCACTCATGTCAATCTCTATGATGCTGGCTCTGGCTTTTTGTTTTGTTTTATGTTGTTTTTATAAAAGAAATGACATTGTTTCTGGGTTTGAGATCCTCACTGCCCTTCCAGGTGCCAGGTGCAGTACTGAGAGAAACTCTGAAAAGGAGCTATAGCTGTAGTTGATAAGTCAAAGTTATAGTATGGTCTCAGAGCCAGTGAGCTAGGTGTGCAGTGCTGGTTTTGCATAACGGGGAGGATAGGGTGACTCCTAAAAGCCTAGGCTGTGGCTTGGACCAGGGGTGCTGAGCTGGCTGGGGGATTTCTGCAGAAACATCTTTGCTCTGTGTTATGCCACACAGACATAGAAGGAACATGAGTGCTTTCTACAAAGCAGGCCAGCACCAGCAGGGACTAGATGAGTCACTGTGCCTTCTCTTTGGCACTGCACTATTCCTTCGGTGACATCTCTTTGAGGAGGACAATGTGGTTCTTCAGAAGTCAAA
The DNA here is from genome assembly GCA_013389905.1 of Sula dactylatra. Taxonomy (NCBI): domain Eukaryota; kingdom Metazoa; phylum Chordata; class Aves; order Suliformes; family Sulidae; genus Sula; species Sula dactylatra. Next base: position 53,697 of record WEKW01029651.1, read on the forward strand.
GACACATGGCCTAAAAGAGTGAAAGGACCAGGACCGGTTTTCTTCCAGGCGATGCACAGAAATAAGCTTCATCTAGCTAAATTTCCCTGCATGAACAAAGAGTATATGATGGTCACCTGAGACAAAGGGAATAAGCAATGATTTTAACTTGTAGCAATGTTAAATTAGACATTAAGAGGAGAACTTCATGGCGTCTCCATTGGAGGAAGTCATTAAGAATAGGCAAGACAACATGTGTGGGAAGCAGCATAGGTACAACAGAAGTGCAGAAGATAGAGCAGAAGATACACAGATGAGATGACCTTGTGAGTGCTTTCTAACCTTATCTTTGACAACACTTTTGTCACAATCATCTGAAACCCAGGAGCAGATCAGAGATATGCTCCAAACAGGCTGTTTGTCTGTGTTACCACTGTGACAGTCCCTTTGAAATGCTGATGCTCTCTTCTAGTGCTCTCTTACCTAGAGAAACACAACAGCCATCTTGCTGCAGCAGCCCATCTTCTACCAGCAGTGTCCTCACTGCCTGTCCTCATGATTTATTGCAGATGAACAAAACTACAGATTTGTCTTCTCAGATAAATCAGTCTGAAGGGTCTAAAAGCAATGTATATACATATTAATCACACTGAACTAATTATTTGCACAGAGATTCTCACAAAAACTTACATCCACTTACCTTCATTTACTTTCAAAACAAAGTAGTTTCCCTGGAACTTGCTGATACCCAGGATTTATTTGGGAAGCTATTTCAATAAAACTGTTAGGGACTAACTGACTGCCAGAGTCTTATGAAGCCTTTGGTTTCTAATGTGTTTCAATACTTGAACCCCACTTAAATCAATGGATAGTCAACGTCCAAAGTCCTTAGGCATCCACAAGGGTCACCCTTAAAAAAGAAATCCATGTACCTCTGGCAAAAGAGGCAAATTAGTGCACTAACTTGTGCAAAGTGGTACTGTCAGTGTCTTTAGAGCTGCTGTAATAAGCCGTCTTGTTTTATACCACACTTTGGCAGGAGCACTAACTGCATGATACATTCATTTTTACACCCCCTCTTGAATACTTTTTAAGCTCTGTGTACCTCCTCTGCTGCTCTGTTCCTTCTGAAAAGCCTCTTACTGTTGGCTGTTCTCCTCTTCTGTCAAATTTGATCCTTTCTGCTCTCTCCATAAGGAATTGCTTTGCTGGGCCTTGCTTTCATTTAGCTCCTCTCTGGGAAGTCTTCAGTGCAATAAATGATCCAAAAGAAATCCCAGACTCATCTCCTTCCCCAAATTCGTTGGACATTCCTAATCATGGAAGAGCTCTAACAATGCAAGTGCTTCTAATAAATCTTAACTTCCATAAACAGTGTACACTGATGACTTTGCAGGACTGATCTCCTTGGAAATGGAAGCACAATAAATCTCTATATATCCCTCTATAATTTCCCCTAGTGACTATTCCTTTCTTTGGAAATGGGTAGAAAAAGATAATTACATATTGGAAATATGTAAATATCTCCTTTCCAGAACATGACCAAAGGTGATTAGGACATCAGGTGTAGACTAAATCCTGGAGCTCACATCCTTGTTTCTTTTCACCTTCCTTGTTTCTTATCAGTCACCTGAAAGTACTTGAGCAAGTCTCTTTGAGTTTTGATTTGTACACCTATAACGTGAGGATAAAAGAACTCCCTTACAATGAATATGACAACCAGACAGACTACTCTAAGACTGCCCAAGTGCTCTGAAAAGTGTTAGATGAGAAGAAATACCCAAGAGAGAGGCTTATATTACACAATTGTTACATATTTTTTGATTGATCCAATGCACTTGGTTTAGAAATGCTTGAATGAAGTTCAAAGAGATTATGAAAAGCTGCAGAAGTGCAAAGTCCTTGTGTAATCACGGAGCCTGCTGAGACCATTGTTTGCTATGATATAGACCTTTGAAACAACCCAGTAGCTGCCAGTGCGGTTTACAGTCAACATAACTATCGTTACCTTTTCTCACAGTGTGCAGGGGCAGTTGCAGTTGCAGCTGATCCTTGTTCTGCCACTTTCAGCCAGGTTGAGGAGAAATTCCCCAAACAAGGTGAGAAAGGTTTGATTGGGGTGGAAAAACTGGGCCTATGTTGTTTTCTGGTGCCCTCTCCCCATCCCTGCTCTCTTTATTCCCCTTTGCTTTACTTACTAGCAAATTTCTCACCTTGGACTTTCCCTTTGCTGGTGTGGTTACATTCCTCTTCTCCCTTCCCCCTTCCACCTTCTCCTCTTCAGTATCTCTGCAAGACTCAGTCCTCAGCCTTTCCCAGTCTCAAGCACGTGCATCTCCTACCTCCACTGGGCAGAAATGCACAGTAAGCCTTTGTGCAACACAAGCAACACAAGATATACAATATTTCACATTTGCACTTGAGCACTGCATGTTACTCTTATCCCATAAATAAGAGACATTTGCCCCTACATTTCCCAGATGACAGTGGGCTGAAATACCTTGACACATATAACACAAGAAAGTCTGTAGAGCTATGAGGAATAGATGCCTCAAGGTAGTCCTGTTTATTGAGAAAGGATCTAAGGATCCACAGCACCTCTGCTATTTACCCCCAGTAATGTGACAGAGACAACAGCTATCAGTCACAGAAGTAACGTGTGTCCCTGGGACTTCAAGCTATTCTCCCCAGATGTAAATACATGTTGCCAGTGCTCCTTCCTAATCTGGCATTTCCATATCTGAAATACTTTGACTTTCCACCTCATTTCAGTTTTGATGCAAACTGCGCTGAAGAGATGTAATGGATGTAGTGGATTAAAGTTCACACTGGCAATACTGCTCAAGTTGCTGTCTCTGTGCTTGAACACAGCTGTGGCAGAAGCCTTGCCCTGCCATACTGGCATGCAGCATGTACGCACAGCAAGCTGCCCCAGACACTGTGCTTGCACAGCTCCCCTCTCAGGCTGGACAGACCTTCAGCAAATTGGAGGTCAAAAGTCTGGTATAAATCTATTTGCCTGAGGACTATGTTTAAGATCCAGCTGTGTGTTTTTGAAAGCAAAGGCGGCGTTCCTTGGATATCTGGAACAGCATATCATCTTCCATCTACTGTTCTCATATTCAGGATTTTAAGTGGTTTGGGTTTGGTTTTGTTGGTTTTGGTTTGGTTTTTTGTTTGGGCTTTTTTTTTGGTTTATTGTGTTTTGTTGTTGTTTTTTCAAAAAGCAGCAGCAAAATGCATGGTAGAAAATATCTTTATTACTTAAGCACTACCTTGTTCTCAGATAATAACCTACATCACCCATGGAGAGACACATTCTCCCAGTACAAAAGGATGTCAGAAAAGCATTTGTCACTTCAGATGCATTTTGGCTTGCTACCAAGGAGACATTTAGCAGGAAAAGTTGAGTACATACCACCCTACGTGTGCACATACAGCAGCATGAAGAGGAAACTTATAGTAATTCACTGCATTAATAAAATTCACTGTTAATCATCTTTTTTCACCTCTCTCAAATAATACAGAAAGAAAAACCTTTGCACTAGAGTTTCCATAGCTGTATACATTGATTAGTATAATTAATGCTTTATCGCAAGCCCCATAAACACAGGTTACTAGATCTCCTTTGCCAGTGTATCATGCAGAGAAAACACATGTACCGTACAGAAGCAGGGCGCTTCACGGATCTTGAAGAGCTTTACACCCCACATGATCAGTAACTGCTGGGCTTCATTTCCTACATCTGGGGTGTATGCAGGGCATCATAGTACATGGCAGGATTCATATTTACTTCTTTCTGGACCTCCAGAGGGATTAGACTACAAAAGTGAAGGGTACAAGGCTGCCAGGGGGAAACTGAGTTACTTCTGCCCTGGCAGTGGTGCCTTTTTCCTCAAGAATCCCTCTGCTCCAACCTGCTGGATGCATAGGGTAGCTTGGCAAATTGCTTTCAGCATGTGCCACAGGCTCACTGTGGCCCAGCAGCATCCCATCTGGAAGATGGACATCAGTCCCCCAGACTGCTGGGAAAGCCCCCTGAGGTGAAAAACCTCCCAGCATCTGATTGACCCCTCTGTGTAACAGTGGCTTTTGTCCTGGGGCTGGTGAGCAATCTTCAGTTTTGACATATCCCTGGAGGGCTGGATTTTGGGGCCCCCTTCCTAGTCCACTGTACATACCAATAAAAATGGGAAGCATGGCACCAGTGGCTGGTGCACCCACTCTTCTTCCCTGAAGAAAAAGCAAGTTGAAAGTACTATGTTATTTCCTCAGCTTCTCATTGTGTGCAGTCAGATGTTATTGGCAAGCCTAGGCAGAAGACTAGCTATCCTCCACAGCCATTTGTGATATGCAAGCTGGTACTGGAGTGGCATCCCTTCAGAAACAAGTGCTACACAGACCAGCCAGAGAGTCTTCATCCTTCGGCCATGCCAGATGTACTGCCAGTGCCTGCCATCTTCTGTTATCAGTGAACACCTCATTGTTGACATGGGAAATGGCCCTCAACTGTGGACTTTAGGCTTGAGGGAGAAAATTGCCATCTGAGTGTGGTTCTTTAAGTCATGAGTATTAATTCTTTCTGGTCCTTTTCTAAGAGAGTAAGTATCCACTTGGAACGATATGAAGGTTTTGAGTTACTACACCTGCTTCTTCCATGACCAGACTGCAGGACTTTAATTCTTATTTACATTTGTCCTCTGCCTCCTGCTTCTGTAGTGTAAGGAAGTTTTACAATAAGGAAAATATTTGTAATCTAACTTAATGTACATTAAGCTTACAGTAACCTCTACACAAATATGTGTTTGCAAAGATCATGAAGCCCTTGGTTGTGACTGAAAGAAGACTGTGAATACACAAACAGTTTCACTGAAATTTACATTCAAGAAGTCCAAGCTGTTTTGCTTTACGATCTCTTGGAGCCAGATGTCCCTTCTAATGGAATAGACCTGATATGACTCACCTGCATTTCTTCAGATCTCCCTATGTCAAGCCTTGCAGGAACACCCTGATAAAAAGACAGTAGAGCCTGAGTCAGGCAAGGCAAGTGTTACACCACTGAACAAAATTATGTGTTTAGAGGAAAACTGAATGAAAAAGGCATTCTATCAGAAATTTTGAAACAACTTTTAAAACAAATTTTGCTAAACACTGAAGCTCAGTGGCCATTATTGAGCAAGGGGAGTACGTAAAATTCTGAGCCATGGCTTTGAGTAATATATCAGCCTTTCAATTCAGAATGAACTTTTCCTGCAGCAATGTCCACTGAAAGGATAATTGTCTGAGGGTGAGAAAAACTAAAATAAACTTACACCTTGGTTTGCTGCATAGGACAGAAGAAACAGCTGAGGGTAAAGCTATATAAAACAAAAAAAGAATAATCAGTGAATTAAGCCGATGCAGCTGAGTGAAAGCAGAAAGAATTGGAGAGTAAGACATGGGAAATAAATAATTGTTTGTTGTAGGGGCCGTTGTGCTCCTCCTTGCTGGACTAATTGATATGTTGTTGGGTACATCAAGAGCAAAAAGAAAATAATAATTAGTTGGTGTTAGCAAGTGTTTAGTGCCATGGATGCTGGAAAGAATGACTAGGACTCTACTTTTGGGGGCGCAGAGAAGTATAGATGGTCCCGTCTACTTTTTTGTGTGCCCTGCTGGCTGCAGGCCAGAGCCATTTAAATGCATTAGCTCAGAGCTGAATGTGACTATTCAGCTCCTGGGAGACAGCTGGTTTGTGTCTCGCCATCAGCAAGGGCAGACACAGCAAAGATGTGTCTGCCTACACCGTTCATGTAGGTGCAGCTGAAAACAGCACTGAGGCACTTGAGGAGAATTTATGGCTTGCCTTTACAAATAGATCTTTTACACAGATGGATGCTTCTCTGACTTACTGTTTCTGAAAAAAAAAAAAAAATCTCAGCTGATTCTTAGTTCTGACTGAGAATATGACAATTTAGTCCAACCAAGAGTTGCCACAAAACTTTGGTATAAACATAATTGTGTTACAGTACCTAAGAAGGCTATACATTAAAATCTATACTCACCTTAGGACCTAAATGTCATGAATATTTTGGTGGTGTTAACCGCATTAGTTTAGAAAAAAGGAGTTAGTGTACATACTTGAAAACTAAGACCTGCTGAACAGAGAGAGAATCAGCTAACAGACAGCAAAAGAAAAGAAAAGTTAAATGACATACTGCATCAGTGAAATGTGTTTGGCCTGGCTAAAGAACATATCTATATGAAGAGAGCACTTTTGCTACCTGATCTTTCTTGAAACACTTTCCTGCTGTTCTTTGCATATTTTCAGTAGCAATGGAAGTAAGGAAGAAATTAAGGCATGTTTTGTTGGGGAAAAAAAAAAAGTAATATGTGTTACTAGAGCAACTGATAAAGCTGGAAAAATACACAAGCTTTCAAGCACATTAGGTCTTCTTTAGCACCTGCATTATTTTATTTCCTGAAATAAACCCATGTAGTAATAGGGTTTATTTTGAGGCTGATAGCACAAAGATAGATAAAATTATGTTATGACATGGTGTCTGAAGTACCATCCTCTATAGACAAAAATCTCAGACTTCACAGGGAAAGGGGTATTGCAGGTCAGCCTTTATCTGTAGGATATAGAACCAAGTTCTCAAGCTCTTCAAGTTCTCAAGAACTACAGCCCTCAGTTGGGTTTCTGTTAAATAAGACAGCCTGAGAATCTATCCATATTCATCCTGCAGAGCCAGTTTTCTGAGTCAAATGACCATAAGCCTACTCCAGTTAAAGATCTCAAAGGATATATTCTGTCCTGATTTGCTTGATGGTCATCACCATCAAAATTATTTCCTTATTTCCACTGACATTCATTACACTTTCTCCAGACTGAACTGGCACCAGAAAGGGTAGAAATGCAGAGATAAATACTGACATCACCCTAGCTCTGGTAAGAATCTGGCCACTACCATTCCCGATGGAAATAAACACTGTCTTATTTCAGTGAGTCAAAGTGCAGGAATGAGTCTGGCAAGCTACCCCTAGTGCAGAACCTGTCCAGAGACTCATCAAGCCAAAAGAAAGGACCAATTTCAATGAGCCTATATATATGAAAACTACCTGCTGTTGACTTCTGGAAGCTGGCAGCTGCCAGATGTTGCTGGACCCCCGAAAGTTCTCCTTGGTGAAATGGCTGCTGCCCCTGTGGGACTAGTGGCTGTGCTTCATTGTGCTGGGCTGGAGCTTGGTTGGCAGGCTACAGCGATGGGTTTTGAGCTTGTAACCTAGGTTGCTGGGGTTGAAGTGGTGCCTGCTGGGATGGCAGTGGCAGAGGATGGACAGGCATTGTGTATTCATACTGCAAGGAAAAGAGACAAACTTATTATTAAAATGTGTAGAAAATAGATTATCTTTCTTCTGCTAAGATGATAGCAATATTGTCCCAGAGTGAAAAATGATAGATAAGAAAAGTAATCTGCCCTGTCCTGTCTAAGATGATGCTAATACCACCACTTGCATTTCTCGCAGTGCCCAGACGTCACCCAGATGTTTGTCTGTTCCTTCCATAATCCTTACAATCAAATCTAGTGCTGCAGCATGCTTTCCAGACTACCTGGGATACTGCTGCCACATGTCAGATAAGAAATGCAGGGTGGTCACAGCCTCAGCACTGTCCATGTGAGAGATACATAACTCCACCATGATGATGAGCAAGAGACAAGCTCAGGCACTCTGACAGCTACTCTTCTGTAGAGAGAGCCTGGAGTCCATGCCTGGTTGCTGACCTACTAATGCTGTCAGTTCATTTTAGGATGACTAAATGATTTGCAAAGGTAATGCTAGATCTCTATGGCAGAGCAGGCACTCTTTTCTCAACATCAGACCTCCACACCTCAGCCACCCACCTTCCCAATGTCAGTTTTCAGCAATGCTCAAACAAGATTTCTGCCCACTTCAGTGTATTTTGTCAACAGACTCTATCAGACTTTTTTTTAACACTTTCACTATTCAGCTGTACCCTGGCGATAACACATTAGATGACCTAGTGGCATTCACTGGAAGTCCCATTCATATGAGATTCTCCATATGAGAGCATGGAGTTTGCTCCTTTTGTCAGCAACCCTGCCTCCATTGCTGACTAACCTCTGACTCCCAAAGGAAGAAGAGGTTGTCCCAGAACGACCTTCTCTTTCCTGAGCCATGTGTGACTCATGGGCATGGTTTGAATGAGGGAAAGCACAGAAGCATCTTGCTGATTGGGTCTCATGCTCCTGTGGCCTTTGCCTGTGTCATGGGTATGAAGAATGCAGTGCAGCCAGATGCAGTTAAATGGCTCCCCATAGTCATATTGGCCATGCTATGAGAATAGGTGAAAGGGGAACCTTCATTTCCACCTAGTACTGTGCATATTTCAATATCATCAACAGGATAGTATCAGAACACCCCATGGAAAAAGTTTGGAAAATTATCCCCCTAAACACCCAAATATAAAGACAGAGGTGATCTGCTTTTTCAAAGGGAACTGAAGTGACACTAAGTGTCCTGGTCAAGTTGGCAGAGGAAGCTTGATGTCAAGTAGGAATTTCAACCATCTGAATAATGGTTCAGGTCCTTAAACACATGAGTAGATTTTTATTAAAGGGTTTGCTTTGTTAAGGTATGCTATATAAAGCACTGAACTGCTTTGGGTTTTGTTTTGGGTTTTTTCCAAATACCTAAAGACATTATGTACATGACTCTATCAAGACATAATATCTTATTTTGTGTGGTGGTTTGTTTTCAGTAATGTCTGTCACCAGCTACAGCAGCAACTAAGGGTTGCTACCTATTCTGCTAAGCATTATTAGAATGAAATCTAGCACATTCACAGAGAGAGATTTTTGGGTTTTTTACTCTATGTGTTACTGCAAACACATAAGAATATAGAACTCAAAATAGTGCTTTGAATCTCTAGGCTTCTTTTTTTATAAATATGCACATACAGCAAACAATGTGTTGTTTGAAAATAGAGGATTGATTATCTGTGGAAACATGTTTATATTCTGTCTTCCATATTGTCTCATCTTCTGAGAAACAAGCAAAAATTATTATAAATTTCTCATTCCTTTCATAACTTACCCTCATTCCTGTAGCACCTTCTCTATTTATCTAAATGCTAATGCTGTCATCTGTTTTTCACTCATTGCAAGACTTCTTTGCTTGAAAAACAAGAAAATCTACTCTCCAGGATTTTTCAAATACCTCTGCCTAAATTGTCATCTTATGCTGCTCAATATCATGCAAATAATATTGGAGATCTTCTCATACAGCGGATTACGTAGCTTGTCACATTCAAGACTAAGTGAGAGGGAAGGTTTGCCTTAAGAACAAGGAGAGAATATTTATCCTGGTGGAGGGAGACAAATGGAGGGGTTGCTTAAGAAAAGCTTTGCCTGAAAGGGTTCTTAATGAAGCTTGAGATTTGTACACATGGGATCTTGTTCAGGACAAAGATAAAGCAAAGCAATTTGGCATGTCCTTATCTTGCTACCATCTTTGAATCAATATTATCACTGCTTTCCTTTGGGCAATTCATGGATCATGGCCTAAACAAATATGCTTGTCAGTTATTCACGGTGTTTGCCTTCTAAATAAATCAGTTTAATATATCTTGAGACTTCTGCAACAGCTTGATCTGCTCTCTTAGGTATGCGACATTAGAGTCTGCCAGAGTGCATACTTTTTGTCTATTTTACTTTTTGTGAAAATCAAGAGTTCCCTTCTTGCATGGTTGCTGTTTTGAGCAGCCTGGCTGACCCTGCTGAGCTCCCACTGAAGTGAGTGGGAATGCTACTAGAAACTTGCTTTCATTTAGCAATACACCATGACAGCTCTACAGCACATATGCTTCCACTAATGGAAGGTGGAGCTGACTTTGATACAAAAATTGCAGCCAAAAGTACTGCTGCAAGGAAATTAAGGATAAATCTAGCACCCCACTTTACACAACTACCATCTGTTAAGACTGGGACTTCTTCAAAACAGAGCATTATTGGCAACCTCTATGCATATCACTGTGGTTATCATTAGCTACTTGCACTTTAACTGAGCAAGTGGGGAAATTAAGATGGCAAGGCTGAGCTACCCCTCAAAAACTATTTCTTTCTGGTTTACCATATTGAACCATTTAAATACCAAGTTTGGTTCTGGTGACCTTTCTTACCTTCTTATA
>WEKW01029651.1:63997-78942 GCA_013389905.1 Sula dactylatra
GGGCTAATTCTATTCTCTTGAGCTACAGGCATTAGATTTTATCTAAAGGATTGCCAGGTAACTCAGCCAGAAGCAAGTGGACTTTTCTGACATGAGTGACTACTAGGCACTGATATGAGCAGATGTAATACAAAAACAGCAGACAAAACCAAAACTTTCCACAGGGGAAATGCAAATTTAACCTTATTCAAATTACAAAGTTACACTTTAATACAGAAATTCTTTTCTTCCAGATTAAATGTATTTCAGATTATTACACAGTTTGTTGAGAGGGAAGTGTTGCCCAGCTATTCTCCACCCATTTTTCTGACAGTTAAAGAAGTTTTGAAATGTTTGAATAATTTGAATAGACAAAACAGGTTTGGGGAAGCCCAGTATATGGTACAGCCTAGGGTTATCATATGAACTGACATACTTCAATATACTATCAAGAACACTAATTTATTCTCCTGTCCTCTACATTTCCCTGGTAAGACCCTGAGTTGTGAAAGGAGTCCTGCTGCTGTAATGGCATAAACCATCCCTAGTGTACAGATTTCTTAAGAGTTTATCATTCTCTCTTGGTAGCATCACCTTTGAATGAACACTTTTAGGACTGTACAACTACATGGGAGTTGGTTCCAGTAGCCAATCTGTGGCAAATCAAGTCTGTGTTTCAAAAGAAATGAAGATTTCTACGTCATTCACTAGCTCTGCAAGTACATGGTCACTTGGTTTGTTGGAAGTGAGCAGATGAAGGAGCTGAGGTGGAGTGATTATTAGCACCTATTTCAGCAGCATCTCATTATTAGGTGAGCTTGGCTGAAGTACACAGCCATGTTTTTCAGCTATGGGTAAAAATCCTCTCCCTATAGCAACCAAAATGTAACTAACTGGTCTTGCATTGCTGACCAGAACTTTGATACTTACCACTGCAGTTACACATTCAATTCTCTTACCTCTGTGATGCAAAGTCAGTATCTACTGCTAGGCATGATTCATTAACATCTTGGTCAAGAGAGCAGTATGTTTACTTACATCATCGGAAACTGTTGGCTGTCCTGAACACTTCTGCTGATTTTTGCACTAGCACTCTTCAGCCGTCTTTTTCATTTTAATATATGAATTGTGGGTACTTTTCTCTGGAAATAATCCTGAAATTTGGAGTTTTTCTTTCTCAGATCATTAACTGAGCTGAGATTGGCTAACCTGACACATAGAAAGACAACTTATCTTCTCCAGCATCAGTAGGCTGGGAAGGGAAAATAGGTACATTGGCAAAGATTTTCCTGACAGTTCAGTTCAGGCTGCAGAAACGTACACAAAACCCAAGCAGCTGGGTAGATTGACATGTACCTTAAATAAGCAAGCAACTTAGACTGTGATATGCAGGTGTACAATTTACAGGCAAAGCAACTCTTGTGCCAGAGACACAAAATCAGCATACAGTTGTACATGTTTCCAAGAGCTTCCTGGAATAAAACTGTGTTGTGCAAAGCTTGAGATTAGTGTCAGCTTTAGCAAATCTGTGATAACCATATTAGTATTAACAACAGTTCTCCTTCGAAAATCCTGCACATTTTCAATCATGAAAAAGCGGAGCACCAACTTTCCACAGTGTATGTTTTCTAATATGCATGCAGTATGAGAAACAAACAGGATGAACTGGAAGCGCTGGTCAGTTCCCTGCAACGTCATTAGAGACTTGGTAGAATGAGTCTCACGATTGGAGTGCTGGGAGGGAGAGCTACAGGCTGTTCAGGAGGGACAGGCAGGGCAGGCAAGGTGGAGGTGTTGCACTATATGTAAGGCAGACATTTGATTGTACAGCCCTTACACTTAGTGACTATGTGGTTGAGAGCCTCTGGGTGAAGATTAGGGGGATGGAAAACAAAGGCGATGTTGTAGTACGTGTCTACTACAAATCACCTGGCCAGGATGTAAGCACTGATAAGTTATTTTGTAGGCAATTAGGAGAAATTTCTGGATTGGTAGCCCTTGTCCTTATGGGAGATTTCAAATTGTCAGATATAGACTGGGAATATCATACTGCTGTAACAAGCAGATCTTGGAAATTCTTGAAGGTTGTAGGAGATCACTTCTTGCGACAGGCACTCAGTGAGCCAGCTAGGAAAGATGCCCTCCTAGACTTGCTAATTGTGAATAGAGAAGGACTCATGGGGGATGTGATAGCAGGTGGCTGTCTTGGTCACAGTGATCATGAAATGATTGAGTTTAAAATGTTCAGTGTAATGAGAAAAAAGGACAGCAAAGTTGCTACCCTGGACTTCAGGAGAGCAAACTTCAAGCTATTCAGGGAGATATTTAGCAGAGTACCCTGGGAATCTGCTTTCAAAGGCTTAAGAGTCCACAAGTGCTGGTCAGTTTTTAAGAACCACATCGGTGCAGCCTCAACTTGAATACTATATCCAGTGATAAGACACATGGGAATGGTTCAAGGCTGCACCAGGGGAGCTTTAGACTGGATATTAGGAAGCATTTCTTTACTAAGAGGGTGGTCAAACACTGCAACAGGCTTCCTAAAGAGGTCATTGATGTCAGTGTTTAAGAGGCATCTGGAAAATGGCCTTAATAATACGCTTTAACTTTTGGTCAGTCCTGAAAATATTCTATTCTAACTGAGGTCTCTTCTTCTTTATGTGGGCAACACTTTACCATTTCTGCAAGGAAGGGAGCAGCGGGGAGTTTGGAACTCCACTTCCAGACAAGAAGAGAACACAAATTCTTTCTGTGTCCTGATAGTCTCTGCATGCTATTGAAATGGATGAAAAACCAGCAAGTGTCTTTGGTGCCAAAACCATGACACAAATGCTGAAGTTGCTCAAACCCCTAGGAGCTGGTAAGTACAAGAAGTTACTGTTTGCTGGTCCTTCTAGCAGCACCAAAATGAAGAACAATGTTTGCAATATCTCTAAGCATATGCATGTGCATGATGATTTTCTAACAGTGCAGGACAGGAGAGCATTTCAGACAGTGCGCTTAGGCACACAGAAACAGTTGCTACCTTGCTGGGTGGTGGGTTTGGGGCCTCACTGAGAGGCAAAAGGTTGTTCCCTCTTGTTCCTAGATTGGTACAAAGACCTACAGGGAGATGCAATGCAAAAGCATATTCCCTGCTTTTCAATAATAATCAGCCCTCCTTTTCACAAAGACATCCTGCGGTGTTCCTCCAGCTTCTGCCGTATGTCAAGGACAGCTGACCAGATTTGCAGGGGGTTCTCAGTCCACAAGATGAGGGCAGGAGTGTCTGTAGCCTGGCTGAAGGAGCTCCGCACAGACTAATGAGAGATGCAGGAGAATGTGCCAACGACTAGGGTTGTCACTCCAAGCTTTTCCTGTGCTCAGAGACCCATAATCATCCTAAGAGGCATTAACTGCTCTGCTGAGACACAGGTGCCTGTGGCAAATGTCAGCTTGTGCCTGGGCCTCTTCTTCTCATTCATTGCAACTTAAGTGTCCCTGCATAACGATTTCAGACTGACCCCAGCACTGCTTTGTGGGCTTTCTCCAGTGGAGAAGCTCATTGTTTCCTGTGAAATGGGTATCCATTTCAGGTTAGGATGCCTTGTTACTCAGTGCCCAGGATATCCTTGGTTAGCCCTGTAGTTTCATGTCTTAAGTACTTCCTCCCTGTGGCAGCTGTCTGAGAATTCAGTATCAGGTATGATGCATTTCCCATCTGCATACTGCAGCTTCTCTTAATTATGAAGAGGTTGTGGTGATAGTGTCAGTATGTAGTATCAGAATCCAAGACGTTGCCCGTTGACATACGTGAGTGAAAGGCCATGACAACCAGGCAGCACTACATATTTTGAGAGTCTAACTTATGCTTAGCTCACCAGATGGTGTCGGTATTGTAATAAAAGTTTAGGGCAAGGGTGTCTGCTAGGATTGTCCATTGCTGTGAAATTTTGCAGTCTGAAAGTCCTCTGAAGGAATAAGTCTGTTCTGCATAACAAGCTGTCTATGAAAATTAGTCCTAATGCTACCCTGAGAAAATAATTTTGTTTCAGACTCAATAGATATCCTAACCACTACATTATTATGCATTCTCCAAGCCAGTAATTTCTAAAAGAGGGAAAGAGGATTTTCTCCAGCCAAAGGAGGAACTTTTTGAAGTCTCTGGTCTCATCAGAGTATGATATAAAAAATAAGCCCATGCTATTGTTATCATCTGTTTGGAAGCTGAACTGGTTGAAAACAGTCTCTCAGTTCTTCCTGGTTTTAGATAGATGCGAAATATAAGAGGGGAATATCTGGGAATGAAGGGCTTTTCATCTTTTCTGTTTCTGCCCCAGCTAAAGAAGGAATTGAAATATTCATGAATTTTAAATGAATAAACAGATACCAGGCAAAAAATCACTTACAAATCTAAGGTAACCTTTCATTCAGGAAAAAAACCTAGCCCTGAGCTACTTTATAACTTATCAGACTCTGTTCATCCAACAGCAATTGTTTTCCCCACTCTTGCAAGAGAAAAATGCAAAAGTTATGGGAAAGATGAGTTAGAAAACCTGGAGAGGCCTTGGAATTTCTGGATAATTCCATGGGGTATCTCTTTAGTCTGGAAAAAAGAACATTTGCTCCATTCCCCAAAAAAGAGGCGGGGAGTGGATTTTTTTAAAATTAAGACTTAATTAAAGAAAAAACAAAGCTCGTGTGGGTTCCATCTCAAGCAATATAATGTAACTGCTTTAATTTGCAAATGTTACAAATGCAGCAAAGCCTTGATTCAATTTCAGCAGCAGCTCAACATAGAAACATAGGACCTGGTATTCAATACCATCCTGCTCCCTTGCAAAAAAAGGCTACAGCTGGGATGGAAACAAACAGAAAGCAATGTGAAACTGCTGGTAATTGATAGAAAACATCTTGCCAAAACAAATGAGCCTGATTTCTGCTTAGAATAAGAAATGTCTGTGTTTGAAATACAGCTGCCCAGGTAGAGTACAGGCAATAAGCAGAGATAATACAAATGGTATGTGCTATCTGCAGTTAGCGGCATTGGAGGTGTTTTTATCCTTTCTGTGCATATCCTGGGTGACATAAGGGCTGCATGGGGAACAAAGAGAAAAAATATGTCTTGAGATGCCAGTGATCTCATTGCTGGGAATGAAATTACAAGCCCTAGTTTGACTATGTGAGGATGCAGAGTTAAATCCTGGCCCTGCTGATTTGCCTTTATACAAGGGCCAGATCCCACATTTCTCCCTGATGCCATTGCCTCAAACCACTCACCAGGGCCTTCATCTTGTCCAGTTCAGCTCCAAAACAGAGGCAGGCTGCAAAACCACTGGAGTAGAGGGGAAAGATAACTTCCTTCAACATACTGGCAATGCTCTTCTTAATGCAACCCAGGATATCATTAGCCTTCTTTACCACGATGGCACGTTGATGGCTCATGGTCAACTTGGTGTCCACCAGGACCACCATGTCCTTCTCTGCCAAGCTGCTTTCCAGCTGGTTGAGCCTCAGCATGTACTGGTGCATGGAGTTATTCATCCCAAGGTGCTGAACTTTGTACTTCCCTTTGTTGAACTTCATGAGACTCCTCTCTGCTCATTTCTCTAACCTGCCAAGCTCCCTCTGAATGGCAGCACAGCCAACAGCTGCATTAGTCTCTCTTCTCAGTTTTATATCATCTGCAAACTTGCTCAGGGTGCTCTTTGCCCCATCATTCAGGTCATTAATGAAGATGTTAAACAGATTGGACCAAGTACCCATCCCTGTGGTACACTGCTAGTACCTGTCTTCTAGATGGACTTTGTGCCACTGATCACAATGCTTTGGGCATGACTGTTCAGCCAGTTTTCAATCCACATCACTGTTAATTTATCTAACAAGTACTTTGCCAGCTTGTTTACACAGATGTTACAGGATACAATGTCAAAAGCCATACTAAGTTGAGGTAGAAAACATCCACTGCTCTTCCCTCATTCACCCAGCCAGTGAGGTCATTGTACAAAGAGATTAGGTTGGTTAAGCATGATTTCTCCTTTGTAAATCCATCCTGACTTCTGCTCACCTTGTTGTCCTTTTATGTGCTTGGAAATGGTGTCCAGGATTATTTGCTCCATCATCTTCCCAAGGATCAAGGTGAGGCCAACCGGCCTGTAGGTCCCTGGATATTCCTTCTTGCCCTTCTTGAAGTTGGGGGAGACTTTTGCTCTCCTCCAGTCTTAAGAAACTCCCTTTATGACTTTTCAAAGATAACCATTAGTGGCCTTGAATAGACAATAGCCCACTTCCTCAGCACTCTTTGGTGCATCCCATCTTTCCTATGGACTTGTGTATGTCTGGTCCATCTAAACATTTAGCCTGCTCCTCCTCCACCAATGGTTAGTCGTCCTTGCTCCCAAAGTTCCCTCTTGTCTCAGGGGCCCGGGTTTGCTGAAGGCGAGTCTCACCAGTAAGGACCAAGGTAAAGAACCCATTGAGTACACAGGCATTTTTCATGTCCTCCATCACCAGGACCTGTGCTCCATTTAGCAGCAGGCCCATGTTTTTCCTGGTCTTCCTTTTGCTGCTGATGTACACATGGAATTCTTTCTAACTGACCTTCACCTCCTTTGCCAGATTCAACTCCGGGTTGCCTTTGGCTTTCCTAACCCCATCCCTGCACAACTGGATAGAATTTCTTTCTTCCTCCTTGGTCACCTGCACCTGCTTCCACCATTTGAACACATCCTTCTTATCTGTGAGCAGTCAAGTGCTCCTCATTGGAGCAAACCTAGAAACAAAATGGAGACATTTTGGTGGCTCGCAGAGGAAAGTCTCTTTGAACCTCTGGCTGCATCCATGAATCACTGTCACTCCATTTCACTGGCAAGTCAGGAGCCTGTAGCTGTGCACAAAAGGACTTGTTACAGTTTTCATGAAAACTGTAGCAATTTTATGTAGTATGTTTGTTGGCCAAATACAGCTGCTTCTGTCATTGCTCCTGCACAAAATAGGTTTCTGAAGGAGGAATTCACGCTCTGTGGTTAACTGTTTTGCACAACACATAGAAGCTGCTGGGATGAGTTGAACTGCAATTGTATGAATTGCAGTTGGATGACTTGTACTGCTTGATGTGCCTCACCACTTCCTAGCCCTTTTCTGTACAAATTAGTGCCTATGCCAATGCTGGATTTTTTCATTAGTGTGGTCTATGTACTTGCAGATGGTACCCCAGGGTAGCAAAAACATCTGTGATACAGGCAATTACCTTCTAACGATAGAGTGGATGAACTGAATCCAAAGTGGGATGTGCATGAGAGTCTAGCTTTCTCCAAAGCAAGCGTAGATACGGAAACTTATTTCCTGTGACTTCTTTTAATCACACAACTCTCCTCAACCAAAGTGGTCTTCTACATTTGGTGAATTGAATTGCACTCTAATCTTCATTGAGTGTATTCTCTCTGTCTCCAGGAGCTACCAAGCTGGAAGAGAGGAAACTCACTTTCTAAGCTTCAGAATTGAAAGACAGCTGCTTCAGATTGCAGCAATATAGTTCTGTGACTGTAGCAGATGTTGTCATGTGTATAAGGCTTTTTAAGCCAAATATTAGAACCCTGTGGGAAAACATGAAGGTACCAGGATGTGGAGAGTATTCAGCAATCTTTTCTAGCTGCTGTAGGTGAGAATCTCCTGGTGCTTCAGTTAGTAAAAGGTTTATCCCTAACTGCTAGACTGAGGTAGGGCTGCAAGAAAGAGCTTAAATTAAGGAATTCTGAAGCTTGGAAATGTGGATTCAGGTTTAGGAAGACAGGGCAGAAACAGCAATTTCCTGAATCTGCTTTTAATAAAGAAATGTTGCTTCTCTTATTACTGTGTAGGCTCAAACAACGAGATCTTGAATCTCAATCTCTGGTGCCCAGCTACAGTACTATGAGTTAAAGTATTGGTATGAACCCAGCAAATAGGCATTTGGACACAACTTGCAAAAATGGTACTAATTCCCTATGCTCATGCTCCTTTTGAGGAGTTTCATTCCAACATGCCTTAACATGAGTCAGTGCTGCTGTGCTGCTCCAGCCTCAGAGAAAATCCTTGTTGAAGGTACCATAGCTCAGTGGGAGAGTCCTACCATCTCCTTGAGCTTTCCATGCTGGAGCTACAATTTCAGGTGGCAAGGACAGAGAAGACAACAGGAGGATAGGAATAGAACCAGCCAAACAACGCCAAACATATTTTAGGCAAAGGACTCTCCTTCTCTTTTGAAATATTCCACCTTTTCAACAAGCAAATCCATGCCATTGGACCACTTTTCATCATAAAGAAAGTAATTTAGAGTCCAGTTCTGAACATCAGTGCTTGGTCAACCTCTCCTATCACTTTTTTATGCAAGCCCCTTCATTATGTGATGAAAAAAACAAAATCTTTTCTTTTTTCTTTTTTTTTAAGTTAGAGACAGCACCTAATTCTATTTTCAGCTTTTGACACCAACTTGAACACCTTCAAGGTAATGACAGTCTACTTGCTGACAGAGAGAGGGGCCTTTATCCAAAGGAGAGAATGGAATGTCAGCAACATTTCTCCAATTAATATGAAATCGTGTCCAGACTTTCGCCCCAGTATCATTACAAAGGAAATTGCAAGTGTTATACCTGCTATTTAAAGAACCTTAAGTGGAGATTGGTGTAATTTTTCTCTCTCCTATTCTGTGTTTGCATAGAGCTGTGTATGCATGTATGTGTGTATTTGCCTTTCCACTGGAAAGAGTTCAAAACCATACACAATAGTGCCTAAGGATATTTACGTTGGAATAAAAGAGCCTGTGGCAGAGTTTCTGCTTACGTAACTCAGCAGCTGGCAGCAGTCAGTGAAAATATGAATTCCCGGTTCTCTTGAAAGCACCTGCTCTTTCAGGGAAGGTGCCTTAGTGGAATCAGACCTTAATCTAATAACCACAGCATATGGTTATGTTGTCAAGGTCTGATAATAGTCAATATTAAAGCACATAAGTACTATACTGTTTGGCCCAGGATCCCAGAGCTCTTTGATGTGCCTAAGTCTCATTAATCTGAATGGGAACTATGTTATTTAAATACCTTTGAACATCTGGACCTTGAACACCAGTCTCAATCAACTATGTTGTTGCAAGTGTTCAATCAGCCAGAGATGTCTGCATTTCTGTGAATCATGTTCTCCAGAGGCTTACAGGGCCTGTTGTATCAATTTCACAATCAATTACAGTGAACTCTGTTTCCTTTGACAAACTTCATACTTCATTCAATTCCTGTAAATCAAAGACCATTTATTCGACACATGGGACTGGTTGGACGTCATTTGCACAGACCCTGAAAGTGGCAGTTTGGCTTCCCTATTGTGCATAGGAGGAAGATCTAACTACAGCAGTATTCTGGCAGCAGCTTAGCACCAACAGCCTGTCTCTTAAGCATCTCAACAAGCCCTAATAATTGCATAACCATCAATCCTTTCCATGAGGCAAATGTGGTAATAGGGCCTTTTCTTATTCTCTCCAAGAGACTGGACAACCATTTCTGATAGTGAGAAAGTACAAACCTCTCTCGATGGTAGTACATTGTCGGTCTGAGCTCCATTCCAGGGGGACCTGAAAGAGTTCACTATTCCTTCCCACTTGGAAGAGAAGCTGAGGGTGCACGATTATCATTTGAACACAGATGCCTGAAAAGGGGAGGTTCAGCAAAAACACGGTCTGTGGAAAGGTGAACAGAACAGGACTGCTCCACTGACAGCTTCAGTGACACCATCCTCATTCTGCCAAGCCTTCTGGATGCTGGCAGGAAGAGTTGGACCAAGTTCACCAATAGTGACATCAGGGTTTGGTAGCCACCTGCTGGTAGTATGCCCTCCTTATGACCGAGGAGGGGCCCAGCCTGACGGTGCAAGAACAACATTCCTTGCAATCCAGGTATAACTTACTCCAGCAAGGATCTGTGAAGCCGGTTGCTAGAAACAGAGACACAAGTGGAGGGCCTCGGGTTTAGGCAAAGCTGTACAGCTGCTGTTAAGCAAGTTATGTGTATATGTGGTGTGCACAAAAGGGGGTTAAAATAAGCCAAATGGCAGCATGTTTATAGCATGGCCTAGCTCTTGTTGCACTGTTGTTTGTTATCTACAGTTGCATTACTGTAGACCTGAGCTCTTAGGAAGACAGCTGCCTTCAGAAAGATTTCCCTGTGAGCTTTTGGGAAGGGCTCCTGCCACTCCCTCTCGGTGGACAGTACCTCCCCTGGTACAGGATAGCAGCAGATAACCTGGGAGAAGCAGGGAAGCTTCTGGAATCTGTGCCTCTGACAGTATGAAATATACGTGTACAAGACCCTCTGGACTTAGGGTAACCAGCAAAATAAAAGCAAGCCAGCCAAACCACACAAGGGAAACCTCTTGTGCAGGTAAAGAAATGAAAACCACTGGAGTCAAGACTAAAGTGAATGTTGCAGATTTCAGTGGCTGTAATCTCTCAATTGAAAACAACAATAAAACTGCCAGGAAATGCAGTCCTATCTTGAAACTGAACCAATCTGTCACACACTAATTCATATGCTGTCAGTAGAGAAAGAACTCCTCTGAGTCAAAGGGCTAATTGCAAGCAAAAACTGACAAGAGAATGGACAGGCTAGCAGTAAGCAGTAGATTTCCAGCTGCAAGAAGGCAAGTTATGATATTCTTTTCCTTGTCATCTTTCAATAGAAAGTAAATGGAATGCTTTCAACAAGAAAAGTAATTTATCTAAAACAGATAGGAAAGAAATGTCTCCCCATACTGAACTTCATTAACCTGTGGAATTGGCTGTTGCAACATATCCCTGAGGCTGACCAGCAAGACAGATTAAAGATTATAAAAAACCTGAAGCGTTTATACATTTAATGGAAAAAAACCCCATAATTACATGAGAGAAGTCAGTGATTATTTATGGAAAGGATAAAAGCACTTCTGCTTTGGCATACGAACTGACATCCTAAGAGACAGAAACTTCTTCTCAAATTTGATCGTTTACTGTGAGGTTTCTTGCAACTTTACCTGGAGCAACAGATCTAGTCACAGTCAGAGATAAGTGGAAGGTGATCATCTGTTTCACTGAGTTTGTCTTTCAAGAAGAAAACTTCAAAAAGTGAAAATACTACCCACAATTTCCTCAGAGCTAAGCATCCCCCCTGCAAGAGAACAAACAAGCAAAGTTAGCTCAAGTCAGTATTAGGGCAGGCTAGTTTTTGGGGCTGCTTTTTTAATTTACAGTCACCTTAAGTTTGGTGGAGGAAAGGAAGAGTATGGGTCCCTAATGTTTCTTTAAAAGGTCAAAACACAAGGTGTTAAAATAAGGATCTTAAGCTCAGTGTCTACATGAAAAGCTGAAGTCATTTAACTAACTAAATTTGCATTTGCTATATCAGTGCCAGCTCCTAATGTGCTTGCAATGGCCTTCAATCAGCTGAACTTAGTTCACTGAATAAACAAGTTAAATCAATATTGATTACAAGCCCAACTGTAAATCACTTTGGGTTATCTACTGATAGTAACAACTGCGGAGTTGTATCTTCTCAACTGAATTGAGTCAGACAAAAACGTACATGTTCTTTGCCTCTTGCAGTCTGAGGTAACATGTCAGTTTATACTGCAGTCATGAGTCATTTCCACCACAAAGTAAAAAGTACGTGGTTCAGCCAAAACCTTACTTCAGGGTTTCAGGTTTCAGAGCAGCTCCTTTTCACTTATCCATAGCTGTGTCTAACAGGTGAATAAAGTTTCACTGTGATATCCTTGAGAAGCATCTCAGGGATAAGATAACTATGAATGTTTTCTTCCTTAGAATTACAGAACCATGGAAAAGTTGCATCCCTTAATCTGCTAACTATTATCTCGTTGAGGAAGCCTTGGGCACGCTTTGCTCTCCTTGCTGCAAGGGCTCACAGCTGGCTTATGCCCAGCTTGCTGTCCACCAGGACGCTGCTTTTGCTAATTCCACTGAATCAGCAACTGTTTGTGCACATATCTGTATTGGTGTACAAACTGTTAGGGATAAGCATTCTTACCCACAGCCCCACTGAGGCAAGACAGAGGGAAAAAGGAAAAGGTAATACACTGAGACAGTTGATAAATTCAGTTAGTAATTCTACAACATGAAATTCAGACAGACCAATGAGAGTTTGGGTAGAGTTAAGTTTAGGCATCTGCTATGTAAATTCCCTGAACAAATTGTCAATATGTCCTTCTTATTCTGGAAAGCAGAATGGATATGTGGGAGGATTCTGTTTGTTTCAGCCCAATTGCAAAAGAATTACAGAAAGATGTGTGAACACATTAGGAAATTCAGTCTTCTGCTAGCCTTGGATCTCATGTTGCAGAACAGCTAAATTGGTCAGAGGAACTGTGTCCTATTTCTCTCTGTCCGGAAAGGAAGACTTGACAAACAGCTCAAGGCAGCCTTTTTGTTTTCCCTGCCTCATCTTGCTTAGGATTCTTTGAACACAACCAGGCAAGGTAGAGCTGCTGGTCCACTCCAACCAAGGGGTCTCAGAAACAGCCCTGAGATCCTCTGGTGCCCTTTAGGTAGCTCTGCTCCAGCTCACCTGCGTTGCAGCAGCAGTTTTTGTGTGTTCAACTCACTCCCTGCTGCTGGCAGCATCAGTACCTCTGGCCTTTCTTCTGCAGTAGCACTGAGCTGTGTGAAGGCAGAAAAGAAAGTTTCTAATATTTAGAAGCAAATTTGCATAGACATGAATAACTATGTGCTACATTTGAACTACCTTTCATGTGGTAGTAAAGATCCATAAGGGAAAGACAACAGTTTTGTAGTGTCATTGTGCCACCACTGAGGATAAAAAAAAGCAATGTTAACATCCCTTCCCGGGCCAGGCTGCAGAGGTCCACTGCTTAAAATATAAGCTAGCTACCATCACTTCTTTACACAATTATAATTCACTTCATGCTAATAATACGCATGAACACAGTCCATTTCTGCTTTATTAACTGAACACTTTGTAATAAAAATAGTGAAAGAGCGGCATGGAATTTGTAAAAAGTAAAAATTAAAAAGTAGGAGAAAGGAACTTAAAGGGTTTATGTCTGGCTGCAATGGTAAAACATGGATGTGAAAAAGTTGAAAGCTAGATGATCTGTAACATGGAGAGATTGGTAAAGACATGGTGACTCCAAGACAGCTCCCTTGACACAAGTTATTATTCCTTTGGAGGCACTCTATATTAGACAAAACATACAAGCTCAGGACACAGCTTAAGGTACAGCAACACCATCATAATGTATCAGCAGAACTCTTTGCTGGGTGAAGCAAGTCAGTTATTCTCAGAGATTCAGGGCACAGAATAAAGTAATAAATAAGCAAATAAATCTACCTAGATCTTTTCAAACACTTAAATTTGAGCAGCTGCGTTGAAAATTTATGACTTCAGAGGTTTAAGTACTGTGTCTTCCTCACTAAAACTGTTGTTCAGATACAGAGCTGATAATCTGATATGACAGCCTATTCAGGATATTAAGCTAGGACTGAAGAAGGAACACAAACATGCAGAAGATGTGGACGCCTGGAGTGGCAGCTGAAGGAATAAACTTCAGCTTTCTGTCACCTACATGTGACAGGTGCTTCTTGTCACCTACATGTAGGCAACTACATCATATCACAAATCAGTAGCTTAATGTTCTTCTCTCTTAATTAAATGAAGGTGAGCAGCCCTAGGGAAGATCCTATCCCACTGCTTCCACACCACTGCTTCAGGAGACACTGCAATGCCATGTTAAATAATGTATTCTTTTGGATGTTGTCTCTATCCCCACCTGATTCATCTGCTGATATTGCTGCTGCATCAGCAATGTTGCCTGGTCTGGAAGCAGCCAAACAGAGGGCAAGCCACATCCATAACTTACCTGCTGCTATCACAACAAAAACATTGCATTGATGAAAAGATTTATGCTTCATATTTGTTCACTATTTTCTATAATTCTGCAGGAGAAACTGAAGGCTCTTGTTTTTAAGATGTACACTTCCTTCCTAAAATACACCTGGTGCCCTCTATGCTTTGTTATCTTGGAATAAATAAACATAGAAACTAAGTAGGCTTTCCACTGGTTTAAAGTCATCGATAATTTGAATTTTAAAATCTAGTTATTTGACTCAAAAAGAGGGAAGCTGATCCAGGACTAGGGCTCTAAATTGAGACAAAAAAATTAAATGGATTTTCTTGGATCTTATGTAGATTTCATGTGTGATTTTTGATTGGATCGCAAAACCTTTCTAGTCTTCAGCTTTAGATTTGACCAGTTTTCCTTATATTCATTAATTTTGTTTATGTCCACCCTGTTCACTTCTCCCCAATCCATGCAAACATATCTACTTTTGTCCCAGCCTTCAGAGACGTTTTTCTGTTTTGAAACCAAATTAGAAAAAAATAATGAGAAACATATGGAATTGTTTGATTTTGTATTACAGATTTCTATTCCTGGCCAGCTCTATTCTGCTCCTTACTGTAAAGTGGGCTTATCGAAAGATTTTTCATGCCTTGATCTTTACAGATGCTCAGGACAGGAGTTATGTCCTGCTTTTGCCATTCACTGCTGTGGAATAGATCTCTTTTCTGGAGAAGATGACATTCAGATGGTGCCACAGTACCTACCTTTGGGAAACTAATATATGAACATGTTAGTATTATATTATTACAATCATGAGTAATGATTTATAGTTCTTACAATTATAATTAATAACAGTATCTAACAATAATTGTTACTAACAGCTACGTACCAAGGTGGTTCACTTTGGGTTTGCATGGAAAGGAGATCTGAACCCACACCTAATCCTGGATTATAAGTGTTCACTTTAGACCTTAGCACAATAAGCCACCATTTGGAAAAAGGTGGAAACTTCTTGGCTGGCAAGTGAAAAATTGAATCGGAGTTTACAGGAGTAGAAGGTTGTGCTACCCTTGTGGGAGCAATGCACAGCCTGCTTATGTGAGGGTAACAAAAAC
>WEKW01029652.1:0-13589 GCA_013389905.1 Sula dactylatra
TAATAGAAAGTATTAGGATGATAAAGGTTTCATCAGAGTTCCAAGACTTCTTTGGGTCCTCCTAAGATATTTATCTCTCTGCTTAGATCATCCTGATATAATTAATACTGTTGGTTCTTAGACCTTATGAAAATGAGAGACTGAATACAGAATTCTGTATGAACTGTAAGTATACAAGCATCCTTCTCNAGCATCCTTCTCTGTGGCACTTCAGCTGCAGCACTTTAATTTTAATTTCTAAAATATTGCTGCATTCTCGTCTGTTAAAAGTAGATGTAGAGGCTAATGCCAAATTGGGTGGTTCCCTGATGTAAGTTGTAACTGCAGTTTCAGTAACTCATTAGGAAACAGCTCAAGGAAGTTAGAGTAATTTGAAGGGTAGTTTAAATTATTTTTTTCCACAGGGTAGGTCTCTAAAAGAAACAATTTAATCTGTACCATTTAGTCCTGCTTATTTACTTAGAAGAGACTTATGCTTTATTTCCTGCAGGTTTGGTTCAGTAATGCACTGGAAATAATCTAGTATGAGAAACATGACTCCTTTCTTGATGACTTTTGAAGAAAGTCTTGTAGAAGATGTATTCTGTCAAATAAAAACATTTCCACTCTGAGTCACTTTTCTTGGTAGCAGAGATGTGTTATTATCCAATAAAAATATTTTTAATATTTAGCAATATACTGAAAGCAATGCACAGAAAAGTCATTATGTTCCACACTTTTAAATGCTCATTGAAGTAAGAGATTAATGTGCTCAACCTCTAATATTAACAGCTTCTGCAATTAAGTCAAGCAAATCCATTTGTGGTCATCAGTTTCACTAATCACCATTACAATTTGGGGAATGCTGAATGTGTTTAAAATATGAGATGCGTATTGAAGTTATTGATACTATTTTTCAGATGGAAATTAGGAAGCTTGTATAATTGTGCTCCTGGACAATGTCCAAAAATGGCTTTTAGATAAATTTATACTTAAGAAATGTCCAAGGAATGGAAGGAAAATCTATGTCCAAATTGCTACTTCCAATTACTGTTGCTGAGCATGGGGCTTTTGCTAATGCTGCAGCTTCTCAATGCAAGATCCTCAGAAAGAGATCAAGTCTATATTTTTCTGACAAAGAATAGCACAAAGTTACATCCTGTGTCTCTAGTTGATTGCCTCTCTCCTTTTTCCAAAATGTAATATTCAAAGATGCCTTTCAAATCCTCAGGAAACTCCGATGTAAAGAAATCTGCAACTGTAACCATATTTGCAATTGCTTAAATTAGACTCTTTTCTCACATCCTTCCCTAGTTCCCTTTACCCACAGAAGTAATTTCTTCTGATATGAATGAAAATAACATATTTATTTCCAAAGTATTAAGTTGATTTGATCAGATAAGGACCTGGTCCTTAAATGTGTATGACTGAAGACTTGACAAGCACAGGTCATGTTGAGGACAATAGATTTCTGAAGCGGGGACTGTCATTGTGGCAGGTTTACATACATTGCCAGCAAAAAAGGACTGCGACTTCTCTCTGGGGTTTCTAAGGAAAAACAATAAAAAGCCAGTGCTCAGAAGGTATCTAAAGTGACATTTAAAGGTCTAACTTTTTAAACACCCGGGCTCCCATCATGCTTGTGATTGTCCACAGATGCTGAGGATAAGGTTTTCAGTTTTTTAGTTTTTCACTACAAAACACTTCAGAGTGAAAGAGAAAATTGCCTCTACATACCTTAGAGCTGAGAAAGACTCACAGCAAAGTGAAAACCTTATGGCTATTATATCCAGCTGTCTCCCAGAACATTTTCTCCACTTACACCAAAATATAACTCCAGACACCTGCAAAATCACCAGTCCCTCACATTTTCCTCACTGTCCCTCTCATCCCCCATCCCCTAGGTTTACTTGTCCTTACTTTTTACTTAACAGAATGGTTTTTTTCAACTCTTGCGTGAAACTTAAAATAACAAAGTGATTCTGTTAGTTATTTTAAACTGTCTAGCAATTACCAAGAAGTCTAAGGAGGTCAAAGCTTTTACTACTGAATTTTACCAAGGATTAATGGTACATCTAGGAAACTTAATTGGATATTTAAGCACTTGCAGTATGCAAGGCTGATTTTAAGAAGAAATGTTTCACAGACCTTTTAAATAACAAAAATATATGAAGCTACAAATCTTTTTACTGTAAATTTATTTGAAAAAGGCACAAATGGTTCTTTTAGCCTTAGAGCTGAAAATAATTTGCAGAATATACTTTCCAGAGTATAGGAATACAGAATATAGAATTTGCAGGACACAGACATTCTGGAAGCGAAGATTCACCAGGTTTTGAGTCAACCTTGGCTTATATTTCAGCGAGTGAAACTTTTGAAAATGGAGAAGAGGCAAGGTTTCTCTTGAAGCATGTTCAAGTTAAGATAGTACAAATATTGCATAAGTGTTTGAACAAATATTATATGCCTACTAGCTTGAAAAAACATTCAGACACCCAATAAATATTACCCACTTCTTTTTATTTTCTTAGTGTTTTACTCACATGAATACAAAGTATCTGTTCAGAAACTGTAAGATTCGTGTCTAGTACAAACATTAACTACAGAGAAGAAACAGGCAGTGAGTCCACACATGTGAAGGCTTAAAATGAAACAGATGTTTAACATTTGCAGAATTAGTGCTTTCATTGTGTCTCAATCTCTGCATGTTCTTGTTATGCTTGACAATGTGCTGCCATTTAAAAAAAAAATCACTAGGGTTTTTAATATCAGATGTAGTAAGTTTGCAGTTTACAGGCACATTGCAGTGCCCACCCAAGGCCTGCTAAAGTTCAGTGGGATTTGTTTCTGAATTATTTAAGGACATATATTCTCTTACTCATGTTTAAAAATAGTAATGAAATTAAATCCGTGATCTACAGAACCATGATTTTACACATCTAAATCTCGCCCTAAAGACTTGCCCCCAGTCAAAGTTCTCCCCTAAGTTCCTTTAGCCAAAAGATTATCCATTCCCATCAAGTATGAAAGAATATTTTAGCAGATTAGTGGGGATTTCAATCCTTACATTCCTAGGGTTTTTTAAGACAACACAACAAGAGTTCGTTTTGGTAAACTTCTGGGTTTTGACAGAACTTTCTTGGTTGTGAACTTCTACGATTGATTGGAGTTTGAATTATTTTGTAATGAAAGTGACTGAAATAAAGCAATGTGAAAACTTCTCAGAATCCCAGATAATAATCCAGAATATCACTTACATCACATTCCACGTGAAGGAGTGTCTCAGAAAATGTCAGCAACATGTCATATTTTTTTCAGTTCCAATTAACAGAAAATATTTTACAATCCTGCAATCACTAAAGTGAAATTTATTACAATTCAAAGGCACACATGATTCTCCATACCACTTAAATATTCTTGCACAAGCATTATAGGATAAAATATGGCTCCTTCCTCCTAAATATAAAAGCATGTGAAAACTCTTTTAAGATCTGATGTGTAAAATCATTATTTTTTCCAGCCCCCAGAGCTGGAAGGCAGGGTCAGATCGCAAAACAAACCCCCCATAATCCAGGAGGAAGCAGTTCACAACCTGCTGAGCCACCTGGACACTCACAAGTCTATGGGGTCAGATGGGATCCACCCGAGAGTACTGAGGGAGCTGGCGGAGAAGCTTGCCGAGCCACTTTCCATCATTTATCAGCAGTCCTGGTTAACAAGGGAGGTCCCAGACAACTGGAGGCTTGCCAATGTGATGCCCATCTACCAGAAGGGCGGGAAGGAGGATCTGGGGAAGTACATGCCAGTCAGCCTGACCTCGGTACCACGGAAGATTATGGAGCTGTTCATCTTGAGTGAGCTCACCAGGCAAGTGCAGGACAACCAGGGGATCAGGCCCAGCCAGCACGGCTTCATGAAAGGCAGGTCCTGCCTGACCACCCTGATCTCCCTCTATGTCCACGTGACCCGCCTAGTGGATGAGGGAAAGGCTGTGGATGTCGTCTACCTGGACTTTAGTAAAGCCTTTGACACTGTTTCCCACAGCACCCTCCTAGAGAAGCTGGCGGCTCATGGCTTAGGCTAGTGTACTCTTTGCTGGGTAAAAAACTGGCTGGATGGGCGAGCCCAGAGAGTTGTGGTGAATGGAGCTAAATCCAGCTGGTGGCCAGTCACGAGTGGTGTTCCCCAGGGCTCAGTGTTGGGGCCAGTCTTGTTTAATATCTTTATCAATGACCTGGATGAGAGGATTGAGTGCACCCTCAGTAAATCTGCAGATGACACCAAACTGGGCAGGAGTGTTGATCTGCTTGAGGGTAGGAAGGCTCCGCAGAGGGATCTGAACAGGCTGGATCGATGGGCCANAGGTCTTGTGAGGAGAGGTTGAGGGAACTGGGGTTGTTTAGCCTGGAGAAGAGGAGGCTGAGGGGAGACCTTATTGCTCTCTACAACCACCTGAAAGGAGGTTGTAGCGAGGTGGGCGTTGGTCTCTTCTCCCAAGTTACTAGTGAGAGGACAAGAGGAAATGGCCTCAAGTTGCACTATGGTAGATTTAGATTGGATATTAGGAAAAAATTCTTCGCTATAAGAGTGGTCAGGCATTGGAACAGGCTGCCTAGAGAGGTGGTGGAGTCACCATGCCTGGAGGAGTTAAAAAAACGCGTAGACATGGCACTTCAGGGCATGGTTTAGGGGACATGGTAGTGTTGGGCTGATGGCTGGACTTGATCCTAGAGGCCTTTTCCAACCTTAAAGATTCTGTGATTCTATGATTTGGAGTATAAACTTTGACATCCTTCTGTATTTCTATCAACAATATTAACACATATTTCTTCTAAGATGGACACATATCATTTGAATTGCTCTTAGGAAGAAACACATTGCCCTTGCTAGAAAAAACCTGTCAAATAATGATGGTGACTGGTTGCATTGATTGGGCTAAATTGAAAAAAAAAAAAAAAAAAGAAAAGGAGATAAAGGAGTTCATGATCTTAAAATTTTTTTCTTGTTTTTCTTGTATGGAGAAATCACTATGGAATCTTCTTTTGCACTTTCTTCTTCCTATATAATTCTCATAAATTTTTCATTTAAATTATGTGACTTATACCATTGGGACTATTTGTCAAGAAAAGAAAGTTCTTTAAAAACCCCAGTGGTTTAGTCTAATAGAAGTAACACATAAGAAGTAATCATGCTGAAAGAACCTTAATGCTGTGATGCTGAGAAAGCTATCTAACAGCCTCTTTAAACAGATGCTCTGTCAAAGATTAAGCATTGCACTTGTTATCCAGTTAGGATTGAAGATCTCTGTGAATACCATAAGTTGTTTAGATTTCTGTGCTACTTCTTCCCATGGGAATTCACTCAAAATTTTGATATAATCAAATAAATGAATATAATTTACATAACAAAATACAATATTATGATAATGTTTAAGATTAAATTTTTGAAAAAATCATGTTTTCTTGAGCCTTAACTTTCCCCATTTCAAGTAGGTTGCAAAACATTCTTTGACTTCAGTGAATATAAGTAATTGTAATTAATATTTAGATAGCAGATTGAATCCATTAGGCCTTAATAGCTGGGCAATCAGTTTTCTGATTCAAATTCTTCCTGATACTTTTGGCAAGAAAATTACCTACCACTCTGAAGTGGAAAAGTCTTATTCATGGTTCAGAATGGTAGTTTGAACACTGGTCTATATTTTGCATATGAAAAGATACACATTAGATGTAGGCTAGAGAGCTTATCCAAGACGGCTGCTCCATCATTATTAGAATGAAAGCTGAGAAACTACTTCATTATGTATTATTTTGTTGATCATTTAGAGGAATCAATTAATACAGAAGCAATTAAATACTTGCAAATATAGGGAGACAGTGTCAGTTCAGAATCAATAGGTGATTGTTTCCTCATTACATGAAAGCCCAGCATTATTTTCCCACCAACTACCTAGTTAAGATACAGCTTGATGTTGCTTGAAGTCTCCCAAAGCATAAGGAAACAAACTAGTAGAAAATTATAAAATAGTGTTAGAAGTACATACTCTTGCAGTAGCCCACAGAACAAATTACAGTCAGTTTTCACTGAACTGCTTCACAGAATTAATAGCACATCAGCAGCAAAACTGTTACTCAGGCTGAGAATAGTTCCTTAATGCCAATGGCTATTTTGTGTTTCTGGAAAAAATAGTGTAAGAGGAAAATGCACAGCCATGGAGTAATACAAGTATATGTAAAAAAGGCTTTCCCAAATGTTCTGCCTTTAACCTTGGCTTTTTCATGACAACCCCCCCTTCTGTCAGCACATCATTTTTCAGTCCCATCACCATCACCTATTTCATGTGAAGTTTCCTACAGAGTTGTGCAAATACAATAATTTCAAACTCGTTAATACAATACGGTTTTACCTAGAGGAAAGATTAGTCTGATTCTTATTGAGTCTGTTTCTGCTGCTATTAGTTCAAGTGTTGTTTCAGTCCTTGTTTAAGTTTACACTGAAGGGCTCTGTGCCTTCAGCCCAGACTAGCTGTCAAGCCTGAAAGTGCACGCCTTTGACCTCAGTGTTCCTGTTTGCTCACATTAACAGACCATTCTCTTTACAGTGAAGACACAGGTTTTGTCACTTAATTGTTGATAATCACCCAGTGTCCTCCCACAGTTTCCTCCCACCTTTTGAGTAGAACAGGGCACCTCTCTTACCAGTCTTACCTTAATGCATTGGGAATCCACATTAAAGTTTCCACTAGGCAGCTTTCTGATCACATTTACAGAAAGACAAGTAAGATACGTGAGCAAATTAACAGCTGGTATGAATAGATAGATTCTAGCATCTTCAGACCAGTTTGAAGGGATTGTTTTAATCAGAATGCCTGAATTCTGAACACTCCAGCAGTCTACTAACTTCAAAGTCCTTACAGTGAGGCAAACTTGAGCAGCTTGTTATTACTTGAGGTTCAGAAAGCCTAAGGCTGAGAGGGAAAGATTATAGCCATCAACAGCAGTTGCTCATTATAGAACATATTAAATGGGTTCTATAATTGTAGTGTAGTTGTGTGTTTTGTTTTAGCAACAGCATCCTATATGAAGCTATGAGAATTTTAAGATGGATGGGTGTGATTGTGAACACTTTTTCCTGTTTTACATTTCCCATTTTCCCGTCTTGCAAACCAATGACGTTTCTATTATGGATGTTCTAAAATCTCCACATAGGTCAATATCACATCTCACATGGAGACAAACACATGAAAAGTTAAATGTTAAAAGGCTTTAAAAAGAGAAGTATATTCAATAATGTGTAGAGAGTACATAGCATTACATTTTTATCCTCCACAGAATTCAGCTAAAACAGGAAATTAAAGAGTCAGTATGTCCCATTAGTTATTGGTTTGTGAAGAATTATGAGGTTGTGGTGGACTGTTATTTTGAATTAATTCTTCTGTTCTGTTGGACCCTAATTATAGGGATCTTTAAGTAAATTCTAGGGATCTTTGGATACTTGATACTACACAAGAAGGTTACAGCCCTACAGTGGGTTCTACACAGTTTTAGAACCCTAATCTTTCAAACCTAGGACCAACATTTGTGGTGTTGATTACAGAGAACAAATAATTTAAATGCATGATCTTTGATTTCTTCCTATCTGACAGGAATAGTTACTGAAAATACAACTTCCAGGAAAGTATGTTTTGTAGATACTCTGGTCCAGCTCTCAAAATGAGTGACATATGCTTATAAAAGAAAGCTCTTGGCTACATTTGCATTTTTTGTACTCAAATATCTGCAAATCAGTTTAAAAGCATCTGTAAGCTTTTACTTTGATCAATTATCTTTACTCCAAGGTTCAGAACATTAAAATGTGGAGTATCACTCAGAACAGATATCAGTATTATCAGCTGGAAAAAAACAGAGCATGAACTAGTTACTACAAGACAGCTAAGTTTATGAAAACAAGAATTGTCAATAATTTTTCTCCAGAGAAACTAACAACACAGGCCACCAGAGCAGAATATAGCCTGACATTAGAGTTTAGTCATGTGGACTGTAACTCTCCTGGGATATTATATAAGACACAGTGGCATATGAAAAACTGACTTTTTTAAAAGTCCGTCAAGACAAAAGACATTTTATTCCCTTAAAGGAAAAGAGCCCAGCTGCTTAGCATCAGAGAGGTCAAGCTGGCTACAGAACAGGAGATTTGAGCATGTGGGACCCAGACTTTCTCAGGGGCTCAACAAAAAAACCCCAACTTTGGCAACAAAGACCCTCTTCTAGAAAATGCATCAAAATTCTCCAAAGGAGAGAAAAGACAATATGACAAACATTAATTCAATTCTGCTGTAAAGACCCGAATATTACTTCTGATAGTTTTGGAGTGGGAATAAAGACTAGAATATTAATAATTATGTACACCTCAAGAAAGCCTATCACATTGCTGAAATTGCCAGCCCTGCATAAATGTTTTGCACAGTTTTGTTGACTAGGAAAATGTATCTTGGCTCTTTGTAAACAATATGAACTATTTATTTTAGATTCATAAAGGAAAAGACATGAATGCATTTTGATAAAAAAAAAAGATTAAAAGCAAACCTGATTTTCAAATATAGGTTTGCAAGTTCCAGAGGATAAGTGACCCAACTAAAAGTTAGAAACCTCCTTTGTAGAGTTGTTCCTGTTGCTGTTGTTAGGTTGAGGTCATGCCTCCCTGTATCCAGGACGCAGGTCTGGCAGGCTTTCTGGCCAACTAGCAGCTTGCTTGGTGCGATCCCGTTGTACACAGGGCTGGAGGCTCTATCTTTGCCCTTTGGGACTAGGGCTGCCCTGTAACTCAGGGCCTGGCTGGCATGGCAGGGATGGAGCCCCTTTGGTCATGGCTTTCCATGCCTACCTAAATGTGCCCAGAGTGCCAGCGCTGGTGCCACCTGGCTTACTGTGTCCCCAGCTTCAGTCAAGTGTCCTGGCCCCATTGCACCCCAGAGGCAGGTGAAGCAGCAGCAGTTGCTGGTGTGTTTAGCAAGGGGGTTCCCTGAGCTGGGATGTTATTTTCCTGTGTAGTCATAAGGAGGAGTTGGTTTTTGCATGGTGTCTTTGGATTTGGGGATAATGTGCTATCTAGACCAGTTTGCTGGCCTGTGTCCCCTTTCTCAGGAGGCTGCTCTTTCTACCATGGGTTATTCTCTCAGTAGGTATCCCTTGTATGCCATACTGAGGTCTGTGGTAGCCTTTCGTGCCCAGCTTCCAAAGTCTGCAAATCTGCAGGGGGAATTTGAGTTTCCTTCTCCACTTGCACAAGGTGGCAAGAAATGTTGAGATGATGGAAAAGAATGGACTGATGATGGGAAAAGTTCTGTGGCCACTGCATTTGCACCATGTTAAGTTTTTCCTGTTTAGTGTCACAATAGCCTATGTTATTCTCTTCCCAGAGAGGAATGAGTTCTGTCTATTTGATTTTAAAATCAAGAAGAAAGAAATTTTAGTAAATTGCATCAATTTCCAAAGTGGGAAGAAGGTAGATAATGACATTGGTACTTAAAAGGTGGAGGAAAATCCTTACTGCATAAGAGGTGTGTGCTAACAAGTAGATTTAATCATGCATTTAATTCAGAAAAGGAGCTGAAATAGATGAACACATTTCATTAGAGACTCATCTTTTCTCTCTTTTGTAGTGTTCTTAACCTCTTTCATTTGGATTATTTTGAAATAGGAGCCTCATTTTCTCCTGTATCTTCAGAATTAATCCAGTGCCAATGCACTGAGCCCTGCTACGTGAAACCATCCTGACAGATCTGTTGTAGAATCAGGTCTTAATATTAGAAATTGCTAGTGGAAAAACCAGTGGAGTATTTTACTTAACCTGTAAAATAGCTAGCATTATACAAATAGTGAGTAACGACCAGGAGGGAAAGTAATTTAGCAGTGAAAACTGGGAGGAAACTATTCCTGATAGAATAATTAAAAAATTGGGTTTGATTGCTTGGATTTTTTTGCTACACTATGTAGACAAGATTTCGATTTTTTTGCTACAGTATTTATCATAAGGAAAGACAGCATCTTCTGTAGAGAAAGAGGGCAGAGCCTTGTGTATGTTATAAGTGCTGTATATTGGCTGTGGAGGGGAGCAACTAAGAAACCCAGTATGTCCACTCAGTGTGTGCTGTAGGCCTAACTTTCATGGCAGCCTGTGAAGGAGTAAACCCTTCTGTAAAAAAGTGAGCGAACCAAACTCTTTGATGCCAACAAGAGAAAAATTCTTTATTACTTACAGCAGGTAAGGTAAGCAATTATGCCATAAATCTGTCAAAATCCAATGAAAAAAGATCAGTCTGGGATCAGGCCAAGAATAGGGTTACAGGATCAGCTATAACAAAGAACTTTTAGGCATAATATCTACAAATTAATAGAGCTAACTACAGTTCCTGAGCTATGAGCATATGTTTCTCCTCTTATCACCACAACATCCATCTTTGGGTTTGGAAATTTTTTGTAGTTTACTGTTTGAGAGCCATTTCTGAGTGAGGTAAAGTTGCCAATTTCAATATGACAACCTGCTGCTAAAGTAATGATACGTGTTCTAGTTTTAACCTTGTCGTAAGGGTGGCAATGTTGTTGTAGCTGTGATCATCCAAACTAAGACTGTAAGTCAGACAAACAGTGTGGAGAAGGTAATATATTTTATTAAGGTGGAGGATATAATTTTGGAAAACAGACATACTTTGGGGAAGACAAGCCCTATTTAGGAAGAAGTTTTGCAGAGATCTGTAGGAGGTTTATGCCTCCAGAATTGTCTGCTGTTTCCCATTTTGTTGATTTGTTTAATAAAATATATTCTTGTCTTTACAGATTCAGACCGTTTAAAAGGTACAAACTGCTGTACTCCTTGTGACAGCTCATCACTGGCTCTACAGCTTTTTTTGCTGGTGGGAACTCAACAGAAAATTTTGTAGCAGATGCATGTATTCATATTTGTGTGTATTATGCAACAGAAGTTTAAGAGAAGAATATACAAAACGAACAGTATGGTTTATTTATCATCAAGGGAATAGTAACAAGATAAGAATATTTAGCTGCTATCAATCAGAAAACAAACAAACAAAAAAAAAACCCAAAACAAAAAACCCAGCCATTATTTTGTAAAGAACCTTGTAACAGTCTCCTGCAGACCTGGTCTCATGCTCAGGCTGAGCATGAAAACACCCCACGTCCTTTTCCACAAGTTTAGGAAGACCCAGCAAAATCCCCACTGAGGGCTACTGCACAGGTGCACAGATGCACAGCCGTCCTATAAGGAATTTAAGAGTTGGTTTAAAATAAAGGAATCACACTTGTTACATAATATTTCTTTATTACGTGCTACTTGCATTGCATTATATCCACTGCAGGTCACTGAAGTCAGAATTTCAATGAAAGATTAAGGGAGTTCCAGTATGGATGGACTCCACTCTCCGGAGCAGGAGTGGCCCCTGCCATGAAGACAGGTGCCTGAGTTCACATGCTAAACCAAAACAAATGCTGGAGGGGGACATTCTTTATTATGAGGTTGGTGAGACACTGGAACAGGTTGCCCAGAGAAGTTGTGGATGCCCCATTCCTGGAAGTGTTCAAGGTCAGGTTGGATGGGGCTTTGAGCAACCTGATCTAGTGAAAGATGGCCCTGTCCACGGCAGGGGGGGCAGGAACTAGATGATCTTGAAGGGTCTCTTCTAACACAAACCACACTATGATTCTGTTCTATGACATTGTGACTGAAAGGAGTTTATGCTAGTGATAAGCTTATACTTTCATTTCATAAGGTGCTGTATGTAGTTGGTTATCTAATCATTTCAGCCTACCCATTTTCTCATTTATTATCATGTTTGCCCAGGATATGACCATTGCTATGTTTCATTTTTAGTTACAGTAATATACCTTTCTCAATAATATCTGCTAAAAAAAAAAAAGACTACCGAGGGCTGTTTCATCAGATCATAACACAGGTCACAAGCTATTAGACAACAGTAAGCTCAAAGGCATTTATCTCTGCTTAGGTATATTAATGTAAATATACCTGACAGGTTTTTAGAGGAGTTTCAAGAATTAACAAATAGTAATGGAGACAAAAAAAGTTGCAAAGTCAGACTTGCATCCTTCCTACATGTCTTCCAATTAGCAGTGAAGAAATTAGTGAACATCTTCCCTTTTGTATAGCTACACAGGATTCTTTCAGGGGAAATATCTACAAACCTGACATCATACTTTCTTCCTGAAGATGTAACAGATCCAAGAATTGGTTACATATAAACATACATGTATATATAACATATATATACACACATATATATGTATCTGTTGCTTGTTCAGAAAACTTCCGAAAGCAGGACAATTGTAAACAGACCAAATGGTGTAGACAGGAAAACAACATGAACGTTGACACATCTTCAGGTGTTTAGCACTACACAAAATCTTTATTTGGCTAATAATACAAAACAAGTATGTCCAGTGGAATTCATGGCTGCTTGTAATAAAACTAGTAAACTCAGCAATAAAAACTAAAAGGTGATTTTTTTTTTGTTGGTGGTAATGCTCCAAAAGCTTTAAGCTCAACAAGCTTCAGGTATTTTGGTCTGTCTATCATAGAGATATAGCAGCTGTTGTGGTGGAGGCCTGGCATGCTTTCCTCTGTCACAGCATTTCTTATCTCGCTTCCTGCAAACCCAGAATTATATGCTAGATCATGCTTCAGTATAAAATAAAATAATATTAATTATTAATATTAATATTAATAGCTGTTATAACAGCTATTTGTAGTTATCAGTTCTTTTTAAACAAAAGGTTCACGTGACCATGTGACCCACCTCATTCAGCTTCTTGATTAAAATCACAGTGAATCAAGAGATCAAGAGATCAAGGACTGTGAAATGAAACTAGGTTAACAATTTCAGCACTGCCTGTTTTTATATCACTTTTGTTCACAACTGACAGAACATTTTCTTGTGTTGCTTTAAACCTCGTTGTTCTTTCTGCTTCTCCTGGAGATGTACCAAAACTTTGAAAAATTGAAGGGCTGTAGCAAAACTTCCCATTGTCCCACTCTGTAGAGACATTTTTAATAAGACTATATGCTGTTTGTATTGTCCCAACCAATGGTGCAACCATTCAATCATTAAAGTTTTCATAGCAGAATTTAGCATGAATGTCCACAGCCTGGAAGGTATACTCTAGTTTATATTTATATAATTAAGTGTAAACATGGTGAAGGCTTTTATGCTTACAAATCAATGACTAATATCCCTAGTCTTGCCTCATTTCCATACATTTTTCCCATTTTGTCCCAATATTCTCCTAGCATCTTTTCCCACACTTTACATTTTTTTCCAGGGAATTAATTAGAGTGACAGGGACAAGGAACCTGCTTTAGCAGATATGAAAATTGGGCTCTGAGTATTTTTCTTTGGATGAAAATGAGTTAGTATTTCTTCACCGAGGATCAGCAAAATTTGTTGTAAAGGGATTTCTGTTATAAGCTGTTTTTTTTTTTTTCTCTCTGTTTTAGGACATGGTTAGGAAACACCCCTTTCTACTTTATCATGCCCCATTGTGTCTACATCATTCCAACGATTCCTCTCCAAGAAGCTTACT
>WEKW01029653.1:0-41427 GCA_013389905.1 Sula dactylatra
TGAACATTAGAAGTCTAGTTTCTTAAGGAAACTGTCTATTCGTTGTCCATTTGTGAACCCCTTCCTCTCTATCCACCTCTGAGTATAGTAACAAATTTCAATTAAATTTGAAAATGGAAGAAATGACAATGCTAATNCACCCATGAGTGGGTCAGTAGTTATCAATTATTCTCAGAATGAATGCCTTCTATAGTGCCCTTAAAAATAAAGAGGAAGAGGAAGGCTAAGTGGCAAAAGACTCAAATCTATAGAAAGCCAGGATACTTCAGTGCCTGCAGTGTTTCACTACTGCTTGTGACCCTTGTTATTGAAGTTACTGTTACCTGTTACTTACCCTTTCACAGGATTCTCAAGTTTCAATTGTCACATATGCAAACCTATGTCTTCAGGGTAAGATTTCAATTCCAGGGCAACAAGTTTTCTGCATGCATAAGAAACTTGAAGCTAAGCCTACAATTGAAATTTTACAGACTGAAGCAATAGGTTTAAAACACATTTAAATTAAAACACATAAGGGAATACACATCACAAAAGCAAACTGAATTCCCAACCCTTTCCCAAACCTTGTAAAAGTGATATTGTTCAAGCTGATACAGAGGTTTTTTTTTTTTAATGTTTTGACTTAAAATTTTTTCCTTTAAAAAATGTGATTAGGGAAAGGATTCTTATTCACTTCTGCTTTACTAACTACCACCAACAAAATTATATGTTTGTGAGAAGTCACTCCCTAAGACAGGAAAAAAGCAAATATTTCCTAAAAGTTCCTTTTATTTAAATTTCTTTAATTTGTTAATAATACTTAGCAGTAGACAAATGAAAAGCAAATGTGATAACAGAAACCAAAGACAAAGAAAATTACTGTATAAATGTAAGTGGATCTGAATTTAAAATAACTTTCTTCTTACTTTACTTCTGAAAATGTTCTACCTCAAAGGTTTTCTTTTTCATTGAAATATACCACCAGATTATGGAGAGGCAAAGAATATTTGATGGGAAATCAAGGATGCGTGGAAAAGGAACAAAAGAAGTGTTTTGCCATACATGCCTCTTTTTCATGGAATCAGTAGTGCTGAAAAGAATTGACAAGACTGTGACTCAGGCTAGACAGTCACTCCTCATTCCGGACTAACACTTACTTATTTTCAAACTAAGCTGATGCAATGTTAAAGTTGTGACATAAACTGACAAAAGAATGGACTTTTAAAAGTTAAGGTTAGAATCTGTCCCATATCCTTTTACAGTCAGAGCTTAATGCTGCCCTCTGACCTCCAAGCACAGTTTGCAATATAGTTGGTAAAATAAATGATTTTGTCCATAAGTGGAGTGTCAAACCACTGTTCTGTTTCTTAGAGGGATGTGAGTTCTCATTCTGCCCTCCATTTTATCTCATGGACTGAGTTATCTAGTAGGTCAATTTCAGCCTAAGTTGGTATAGGGTGTGCTTTATATCATGTCATTTTTGTATGGCATACATGTCTCAGCCTTGCTAAGACCTACACAAAATTGACACTAGACCACAAGCAGTGATGGACAAAACTGATGATATACAAGGTTAGATCATACTACAAATGGATCTCAACAGTTCTGGGTGCAGTTCTTTTTCTAGTATGTTCCCCTTCTTTTCTAGTCTTTTGAGAGTCAATGCCCCAAAAAGATTTAATCAGAGAAAAAATTAGCAGAAAACAGTTGCTTCCTTTAGACTTTGCAGAAGACAAGTCTAATGTATGGTGACATATCCTGTAGAATTCTTTACTGCTTGCAATGTTGGCAATCTTTCAACCCTTAAGGAATTCAGTAGTATGATGTTGCTATGGAAGAAAGATGCCAACAATATCTGTATTTGAACAAAAGCTGTGTGGGAGCAGTGTGTGATTCAATAGCTGACTAGTTAGAATGGTTTTCTAGGAAGTTGGATGACTTGGTCTTCTGTTTTTAATAACTGAGCAGACCACAGATTAGCTCCAGTAAATGCCAACTTCTGGACTACTGTAATTTCATGACTTCTGTAAAAACCTCATAAACTCAAATGTCTAAGATTGGGAAAGAGCCTGAGTTGAAGTCACATCCATCCCAGGAGCATTCCATGAGCACCTGATTAAAGGGAGAAAGAAAAGCAGAAACATCTCTTTCAGAAATTCACTTTCTACAGAAATAGTGACTTGCAGACAGCATCTACAGCTGTGATTCACAAGCAGAGATGGAATTTCAGCTATCTTTTCACCAAATGCTGGTAATTCTTTTGTGGAGTGCAGTTGAAGTTTAATCTTTTCTCAGTATTTCTTATAAGGTAGCTTATGAGGATTCCTTCTGTCCTCCTAGTGTATGATGTTCTCAGTCTGAAGTGGTTTACTTCCTAGACATGGAGGGACCTCAGAGTCTGACTTTGAGCCTGCAGGCTGCTAAGAAGTTGAAGAGATGCAACACAGCATTTTGACACTTATTTCTTCCTTTTCTGAGCCAAGACCAGCTGTTTAAATGTGATTGGAATTCTTTTTTTTCTTTTTTTTTCCCCAAAACATATTGGTTACAGGGCAACCCTCTCTTTCAACATCTGTTCAGCATATTACTCATATATTCAGATTTTCCTGTTCACTCAGCATGTTATAGCTCATTACAATATACTAAATATTCTTCTGGAGTTAGCAGAGGGGTTTCACAGGCTTCAGGTCTGCTGGTTCCAGCTCAGATGATCCTAAATCCAAAACTCAGTTTTGACATTTCACATATGGTTTCTCTTACATGTAGTTATGCACTGCAATCTTAGTACCAAGATAAAGTGGCAAATAGAAAGGTCCATTACATCATGCCATAGTACCTGTGGCTCAAGTTCTATTGAATGAGGTAAACCCCAAGCAAAGCATCATTATTCTGTTGAGATATGCAACATTCAAACTGGCAGAATGACCATTTTTAGACAATCTTTAGAGCAGTATGAGAACATCAATTCAAACAATTTTTCACATATTTGCAGTTTGTTTTCATATGAAGACAAGCTTTGTGTCTGTCTAGCTCTTTCTTGCTTCTTCTTCTATGTTTTAATTAAACTATTGGTCAGCTTTAACCAAATCTTAAAAGAAAGGAAAAGTGGTCTGAAAAGTAAGATCTTACAAGTAGCACGAAAAACAGAAATTGCCAAGCAGACAAGAAAACTAATTGTTTTTAGAAATAGCAGGTAGAACTTTTCGTGAGTATTTGTAGGTTGTAAAATCTGCTCGCTGGCCGGGCATTATAGACAGTTAACACAAGTCACTCAAGATGAGTCACGGTATGTAGTATCTCTTTCCTATATATCTAAGTCAGGTGTTGCAGAGAAGTTACCACAGAATACTATGTGGAAAGCAGACCTGAAACTGGAGGAGTTTTGTGTTCATTATTTCTCTTATACATAGAATGGTTTTCTTTATTCAGTCTTCCACATAACGCTAATATAGATCTGCAATCAACACTGGCTACTTGCAGGCATAGCTGAAATGCAAGTGTATTAAAATGTACTGGGTGTAGACTACTAGGTGTAGAATTCTGTACCGGTTTTGGCTGGGATAGAAATAATTTTCCTCATAGTAGCTTGTATGAGGCTGTATGTTGTGATGAAAACAGTGTTGATAACACAGGGATGTTTTAGTTATTGCTGAGCAGTGCTTACACAGCATCAAGGCCTTTTCTGCTTCTCAGGCAGCTCTGCCAGCAAGTAGGCTGGGGGTGCACAAGAAATTGGGAGGGGGCACAGCTGGGGCAGCTGACCTCAACTGACCTAAGGTATATTCCATACCATATGATGTCATGTTCAACAATAAAACCTGGGGAACAAAGGAGGGAGGAGATGTTTGGAGTTACAGCATTTGTCTTCCCAAGTAACCGTTACCTGTGATGGAGCCCTGCTTTCCTGGAGATGGCTGAACACCTGCCTGCCCATGGGAAGCAGGGAATGAACTCCTTGTTTTGCTTTGCTTGCATGTGCAGCTTTTGCTCTACCTGTTAAACTGTCTTTATCTCAACCCACGAGTTTTCTCACTTTTACCCTTCCAACTCTCTCCCTATCCTGCTGGGAGGAAGGGAGGGAGCAGCTGTGTGGAGCTGAGCTGCCCACCAGGGTTAAACCATGATAACTTTTCAAGAAGAATGTGAGTAATTATATGGTGATATGCAGTATTTTCATTGGTTATTCTTCTAACTACAGAGAATCATAGCATTAGCACGCAATATTTTTTAATTTGTTACCTTTATTTTGGTTTGCTACCTAAGTTTAAGACAGGTTGTTCATTTTTTGGTTTTTTTTTTTTTTAGACCTTTAAGTAATCATAAATTAGAATCCATACTATGCTTCATCTGATGAGTTACAATGTACTGCATTGTACAAAGAAAAAGTGATTATTATGTACAATCTATATTGTAAGTCTAAAGCAATACCTTACCCTTAACACTTTTAAATATAATTTGCAGTTTAATTCAATATCTGCATGCTGCTACAGATTTTACTGAAACTGCTGTTAGGAAAGAAACATTGCCCTTTCAAAGTTCTTAGAAGTTTATGGTAGCCTGTCTATATTGCATCTCTTCCTCTCCATTACTGTTTTTGGCCTTTCTTTTATTGTCTATAATCATATGTTTTGCTCTTGACCACATGACCATCTCTATCTAATGATACTAGCTAAATTAAAAGGGAGGATGTCTGAAGTATAAGATTGTCTTCCTATTTTGTCATCATTTCTATAACTGATTCTCTATTTATGCATTTTGCTTCATTAAATATATTATTTGAAAAAATCTAATATATATGAAAAAAGCCTAAATGGAATATACTGAAAACAATTCTCATGGAACCAATGTGAAACCCATTGCAATGTATAAGTGTGCAGTTACATGAGCCACTGAATATCTGGAAAGTGTCAAGAGCTTTTGTCCCCCGTTACTTTTACAAGGAGTTCTGTGTATCCAAAAACATTGCAGAAGGTGCTAAACTTAACATATATAGCTGAAATGACAGAGTAGATCACCTATCATCCCTTCTATATAACCTGGAAATATCAGCCTCACAGAATACTGTCTGAAAATTACAAAGTAGTTCTCCTGTGGTTTTCAGGTGATAAATACTTAATTTTATTAGACATACTGACAAAAAATACACAAACTTGGGAAATCTTTCTTTTGCATACAAGACAGTAGGATTGAACAGATATGCTGGTACCTATGTACAGTGTTTTTTTTAATCTAAGATCCTGAGTGACATACTGTAAAATAGTAATTTGTGAAGAACACAGAATAGCAGAAAGGTTAAGATGCATCCATTCTTTCTTATCAGATCACATAATTTCTCTGCTAAGATATAGGCTGAAGTAATGAGGTTACAAGACATAAAAATCACACAGGCCAAGAATGCTAGCTGTGGTCAAATGATTTACTCATCAGCATTAGACTACACATGCAAAGCTTTTGGCCATTGTGTTCCCAGCTGGCAGCTACCACTAACATCTGGGCCATTAACATCAGAATTAGTAATCTAGAGAATTGTTCCATCTATCACTTAGAGCTAATACTGGACTCCGATTAGCGCTCTTCCAAGCCCACCTGCAAAAATGTCTAACAGCTTCAAATATCCAAATGTTACAGATTGTGGAAGGTTACATGAACAGAAAATAAAATCACAGCTACTTGGAATATTCTGTAGGTTCTGGATGTAGGAATCATTCCCTCCATTAACCCTTTAGCAAGTGACTGTTGTGACTAATTTCTTAGAGACTGAGCTCAAACAATTTTATCAGACAGAAGTTTCCTGAGTGCAGGTCTGCAGGTAAAACCAGAAGTTCTTAAAAGTAAACAACAAAAATACAACAGTCACTTCTTTGTTGGATGATATCCCTCTCCAGCAACCACTTCTACTCTGACACCTACCACTTAAAAGGTGAGTGCAGAAACCAGGCATAAGTGGTTATTTATATACTGTTCGTTTTTATT
The DNA here is from genome assembly GCA_013389905.1 of Sula dactylatra. Taxonomy (NCBI): domain Eukaryota; kingdom Metazoa; phylum Chordata; class Aves; order Suliformes; family Sulidae; genus Sula; species Sula dactylatra. Next base: position 5,953 of record WEKW01029653.1, read on the forward strand.
TAGCTAACAATAAAATAAAACTCTCAAAACTCATAGGTGATTTAGTCAAGAGGACCCACTACATTGCCTGCAAAACTATCTTTCTCAAATGAACCCATCCTTGCCACTTTCCCCAGTCCTTTTGCTATGCTTTTTAAGCTCATTACATTCTTTGTGTGTTTAGTTTTAAACTAAAGGCAAACATAGACTCATAGAGTCATCGAATGCCCTGAGTTGGAAGGGACCCACAAGGATCACTGAGTCCAACTCCTGTCCCTGCACAGGACAACACCAAAATTCACACCATATATCTGAAGGTGTTGTCCAAGTGCTTCTTGAATGTTGTGAGGCCTAGCACCATGAATACCTCCCTGGGGAGCCTGTGCCAGTGCTCTACCACCCTCTGGGTGATGAACCTTTTCCTAATATCCAACCTAAACCTCCCCTGGCACATCTTCCTGCCATTCCCTCAGGTCCTATCGTTGGTCACCAGAGAGAAGAGACCAGCGCCTGCCCCTCCCCCTCCCCCTGTGAGGAAGGTGCAGACCACGATAAGGTCTCCCCTCAGTCTCCTCTTCTCCAGGCTGAACAAACCAAATGACTTCAGCTGCTCCTCATACGGTTTCTCCTCTAAAACCTTCACCAACTTCATGGTCCTCCTCTGGACACTCTCTAGTAGTTTTGTATCCTTGATATAATGTGGCTCCCAAAACTGTACACAGTACTGGAACATTCTGGAACCACAATTGTGAATTTTATAACGTCTCAGGGCCTGGAGCCTTCATTTCTCCTAGAAATACTTAGTAATTAAAATAACGATGTGATATCACAGTTGTAGCTCCAGCCCATCAGTGGGACCACTGGCCTGCTCCTCTCTGCATTTGCTCAGATAGTATAGCTGTCTACATTAAAGCTGATCTGGACCTTGGATTTTTTTCTTTGAGAAGTTTGATATAAGCACACATTTGTAGATATGTTAAACCCCAAGATATGTGGAGGAATGCATGAAAGCATTTTTTTCCAGAAGGTCTTGGGTCTGTACTTGTCCTAACTTTGGGATTTTGAAGTCTTATTCTTCCAATCCTTGGTTCATGTCCACTTTTTTGTAATTTTATCCTCATTCCACCTAAATCACCTAAGTATCAAAAGGAAGTAGATATCCATTCAGCTGTGTCTTACAGTTTATGTTCACCTAGATTTCTTCCCTGTCTCTTTGGCTGACCAGTTGGCAAATAAGACAGAGCTGTATATGAGGGGCAAAAATCATTGGACTTTTCATGATCTTGTGTTAACTTTTAGTTATCATTTTAACCCTGATATCAATGTTTGCCTATGCTTATCTGGCAGTTAACGAAATCAAGAGAAACTTAGAGCATGTGGGAGATGTGGACCAGGACTGGATAAACTTAATAACACTTTTATATTTGATGTTTTTGCTTAAGAGACATTCTTTATTATCTCTTTCTCCTCCCCTTCAAAACAATTTGAAAGGTTCCCAGTTACATAAGGCTCAGACAATTACACGAAAGCTGCAAAGTAATTTGTTTTCACCTAAATAGTGGAGCTACATAACAGGTCTCTCCCTCTGAAATAACAAGATACTTACACTTTGAACTTGAGACTTGAGTGAAACAGAACATCATGGGAAGAATTCGAATTCCTGTAATTTGATTCCAGAACAGTTTATTCATTTCATTTGCAAGTGTACAGAAGAGATAACACTACAGTTGGTTATGGTCAGGCGTGTAGGAATTTGTTTTGACTGGTGACATAAACTGTGTGATGATTCCAATATGCATGACAGACACGTACAGTACCATGTCACCAGATGTGGTGGAAAAAAAGAAAAAAAAACAAGATTCAGTGGCAAATATGAGAACTTTTTGAAAACAAGAAAAACAAGTACAGTTCTCAGCTCTGAGGGGTCCTGATTTGGACATTCTTCCCTCTGCTATCCAATAGGATAGGAAACACCCATTGTTTAATAAATCAAATTTCTGTTAATTAATAATGAAGGCAGCCAAAGCTGTCAGCAAACAAGGAGAATTTTTTTCTTTACTAAAAACTCTTTATATGCCTTATCAGAGAAAACAGTTTTGTTCAACTTATCAAACAAAGCATTTATGACTTTAAACTGGTAGGCAAACTTAAATGGCCTCATGTTTCTTTATTTTCACAGATTTGGATATCTGAGGTAGGTTTTGTTATTTTACTGATGTCTGAAGTGTATTATTACAAACAATAACAACACAACAGTAAAAAACAAAATTTCCTGCCGAGATAAATGGATGGAGCTTTACCAAATCCTTTGTTACTACACTAATTTACCAGCTGTTAACCTGGCTTTTTATGTAGAAAGTATAAAAGCAAGGCAAAAGAATTCATATGAGAAGGTCAAGCACTTCAACTAATGACTGGGTTCTCACTAGCTTGCTTCACTACTCTTAGCACATCGATTCCCTAGGGGAATCAAGGCCCTATTTTTCTGAACAAAATTATTTTGAAGGCAGACAATGCAGCGTCTCTTAACACTAATTGACTGGTGCTATAATCAGTCAAATTATAGCATGAATTGTATTAATGTTAATTACAGTGGAGAAAGATGATCTTGTGCCAATAGTACAAGACTGAGATTTAAGGAGATTCAAATGCTTTTTCCATCTTTGCTACTGATTTTCTGTGTACCCTTGGGCAAGTCATATGAGCTCAGTTTACGATACATTGTGCTTGGTAAACCTACTTACAGAAATTTTCCTCTATCATGTTGCTGCTTCAAAGGAGAAATGTGAGACTAATTTGTTGGCAGCATTTGGAAATCATTCATGTAAAGGTACCACAGAACTAATAGGATTACATTGCTTTAATGTAATGAACTGTTGAAAAGAATTGAAAAAAGGCAGAAGGAAGGGCAAGGCAGATGAAAGTGCTCTGTGTTTGTGTAACTGATACGTAGATATCTGTCATACAGCAAAATATCAAATATTGTCAGTTTGCCATCTCTTTGCACCAACCATTTACATTCCCCAATTTTTACAAGCTGAGTATTTCTCACTTTTATATAAGTAACAGGATATAAAATTAAAGGGTCCCTGAGTTCTTCCCCATTCAGTCACATCCTAGTAAGCAGCATAATTCTATCCTTTTTATTAAACCACTACCTGATTTCCTTAATCAGTTTTTACCTTTTGTTTTAAGTGGAAGTAAAGATGGGTGAAAGCCCTGCATTATAGCAGTAATTAATTTTCAGTAGCCTTTGTTGTGGAATTCCCTAGCAGCTGAAGGGATTATTTGTGTTGCTACAGAATATGAATTAGAATTTTGGACAGTAGCAAGTGCATAGCAAAAATTGTACCTTCTCTATAACAACCCATATATGTCAGATGGGATGTAACAACTTCATTACATGATGCTTGGTGAGCATGAGAAGAATTACTAGTGTCCCCTGGAAATGAGATGCAAATCTCTACAGACCAACACCTGAAAATGTCAGGAACAGAGAGCTGAAAATTTAAACTGCTGGCTTCAGATTCCTAGATTATCTTGGGTCTTGTAATCCTTTATTTTTATTTAATATTGAATGACTATAGATAGACTAATAAGAATTAGAAGCAAGAAATGGCTTAAACTTTCCAAATATCTCTCCCTATGTGTCAAAATCCAGAGAAATTTTAGTTCTTCAGTGCAGAGTCATTCTTCAGAGATAGCTGAATGATGCCATCTAAAAGAGGACATCCTTCCTAATCTTACAAATAATATCTCATACCAAAGGGAATTTTCACATGGACTCTGAGAAAAAAAACCCTATTTTTAAAGAATCTTTTTCAGTATGATATTCTTTGTCGTGAATCACATGGCTTTACACTCTGTATGAAACGTGTAGTTACTTAATTCCTTTAAACATTAAAAGATGATGTCCATATAAATAAGTTAGCTGGCTTTGAAAATTCACAGAGTGAATTTAAATTTATTCTCCATAGTCAAAATAAATTTCTCATGTTAGCATTTACAGTATAGTTATGCTTATTTGAAAACTATTTATTCTTTCCCTAGCAGATTTACTCAATGCAATAGCAGTAAGTGTTTTAACTAAAAGAATTCAGTTCTTATCTTGCTAGAAATTAGAATACTTTTCAAATGTTCTCCAAATCAAGATGTTTCAGCATAACAAGAAAACATTTGAAAGATATTAAACTAAACATGATTAATAAGATATAACAAACCTAAATAATTATGGTGAAAACAAGCTTCAAGATATAATTGAAGAGGCATAAAGATGTTATATATCATAAAGATGTCAATATTTATCATACCTGCTGCAAAGGCAACCAGTAAAAACAACAGCAACATTTTAGTTATTTGTAACTTTCTAAAATGTGTGTCTTTTTGGCTGAATATTTCTTGCCTGGCTTCCATTTCAAAGGAAATATGTTTCAAAAGCATGAGACAGAGATGTCTTTATTCGTTTTCTGAATCATTAACCAAAAAGGTCAAGGTACTCAATGTTCAAAATTTCCATTTCTGGAGGATATAGCAAAACACCTGAATTCTTGAAACTGCAACTTCACATGGACTATTCTGTAAAGAACAGGACATCATCTGATAGGTTTTAGAAATCTGAATATAAAATGAAAATAGTTGAGCTCATTGTGATAAAAACCATTCAGTAATTCTATTGTGATGAGAATCTTTTGTTGAACTATCACTTCTACAAGTGGATCTACTTAAGTTTTTAATTTAAATGGCAACATAATACAATAGTAACCACAGCTAAATACTGCTAGTCTTGGAGCAAAACATTTGAAAAAAGAAGTGTTAATACATGCTTTCTCCTTCAACTTAGAAACACTAAATCTCATGTATTTCCCAACAGCATATGATATTCTGAATTCACTGATTTTGTAAGTGCCAACAAATCTTTAGTCTGGTCTCTGCTGGATTTGGTCAAAATACAGTCATATTCAGATGTGTATTCTACATTTAATTAAATTCTTTACTTCACTTTAAGTGTTATGAACAAATTTTTGTCTGTTTCATTCCTTATATACCATACGTCATAGACAGAACATGTTAGATACAGATTTCACCTGCTTGGCACCCCTAAGACCAAGAATGTTCTTTAAAGTTTGACAGTTCCTTTGAATCTCTTACAAATTACTGTCTCCAAATACTGTTGTCCATTAGGTAGTATGAGGAGCATAGAATTACCCCATTTTATATCTGATTTTGTAAGGGTTTCAGTACAGAAAACCTTTGAACAAAGTATCTTGATGGATTACTGTACTTTTACATCTTTTATAATTTAATTTTTTTCTGGTGTTTTTTTTGAAGTATCATTGATGATGCTAAATATGAGAAAGCTTCTTTGGTTTCCCCCAAAAGTGCAGAATTTGGTCAAAATCTTAACAAAAAAAGGAAAACTCTCAATATAGGAAGCCTTCCTTTTTAAATGGGATGTGGGGGAGAAAGGGAGAGGGCTTTTTTCAGTTTGTATATTATATTAAAACCAAAACCAGCTGGCTTCTCTTTTTGGCTCTAATGTAGATTTTCCTTCTTGGGGTCAAGACCCCAATTCTCTTTTCACACATTTGTAAATCCGACATAACAGTACTTATTTTTAACACAGATTGATATGTCTGAAATTTTTTCCAGTGAAACATGGAAAATTATTCAAAATCATAGAATTATAGAATCATAGAATCATTTAGGTTGAAGAAAGTCCAACCATCAACGTAGTGCTGCCAAGTCCACCACTAAACCACAACCTTAAGTGCCACATCTTTTAAGTACCTCCAGGGATGCTGACTCAACCACTTCCCTGGGCAGCCTATTCCAGTGCTTGACAGCCCTTTTGGTGAAGACATTTTTCCTAACAGCCATTCTAAACCTCCCCTGGTGCAACTTAAGGCCATTTCCTCTTGTCCTACTGCTTGTTACTTGGGAGAAGAGACTGACACCCACCTTGCTACGACCTCCTTTCAAGTAGTTGTAGAGAGTGATAAGATCTCCCCTCAGCCTCCTCTTCTCCAGACTAAACAGCCCCAGCTCCCTCAGCTGCTCCTCATATCACCTGTGCTGTAGACCCTTCACCAGCTTTGTTGCCCTTCTTTGAACAGGCTCCAGTCTTTCTTGTAGTGAGGGGCCCAAAACTGAACATAATATTCGAGGTGCGGCCTCACCAGTGCTGAGTACAGGGGGACGATCACTGCCCTGCTCCTGCTGGCCTCACTACTCCTGATACAAGCCAGGATACTGTTGGCCTTGGCCACCTGGGCACACTGTTGGCTCATGTTCAGCCAGCTGTCGACCAACATCCCCAGGTCATTTTCTCCTGGGCAACTCTCCAGCCATTTTTTCCCAAGCCTGTAGCATCACATGCTACAAGTGCTAGGACCCGACACTTAGCCGTGTTGAACCCCATACAGTTGGCCTCGGCCCATCGATCCAGCCTGTCCAGATCCTGCTGCAGAGCCTTCCTGCACTCAAGCACATCAAGACTCCTGCCCCACTTGTTGTCATCTGCAAACTTACTGAGGCTGCACTTGATCCCCTCATCCAGATCATTGATAAAGATATTTAACAAGACTGGCCCCAACACTGAGCCCTGGGGAACACCACTCGTGACCAGCCACCAACTGGGTTTAGCTCCATTCACCACAATTCTTTGGGCCTGGCCATCCAGCCAGTTTTTTACCCAAGAAAGAGTACGCCTGTCCAAACCATGAGCAGCCAGTTTTTGCAGGAGAATGCTGTGGGAAATGATGTCAAAAGCTTTACTAAACTCTAGGTAGACAACATCCATGGTCTTTCCCTCATAAATAAACATGATGATTGGAAAAAACACAGAAACAGCTTACTCAGAGATGTAGCAAAGTATCCATCTTCGGATATATTCAAAACACAACTGGACATGGTCCTAAGCAGCATGCTCTGGCTGACCCTCCTCTGCTCATGGGGTTTGAACTAGAGGTCCCTTCCAGTCTCTACTATTTGAGGATTCTATGAAATGCAAACTTCAAGTTCTTGTAGAAAAAAATGAAAGCAACAGCTAACATGCTACTGGGTTTCAGGCAGAAAATGTGGAATACTTCTGAAGCACAGTCTCAATTAAAATTAAATATTTTCATTATCACAAATTTTTTTGCAAGAGAAACTTCCCCTTACTAGCAACATTTCTTGAGTTTTTACCATTTCTCTGCTTGTCCTAATTAATCTTGGCCTCAGGGTCAAAGGCATTCACATACTGTGACAGCAATATATATACAGTGTGTATATATTTAAGTATGTTCAGTTCCTTTCCTCTATATCTCCAACTAAGCTTTCAAATAATCAACATATATGACTGCATGATAATCACTGTTTCTAGCTGAGGATCTAGTGTCCTGAAAAACTTAATTAGATATGGAAACAAACAAAAAATTGCACAGGTCAGAGAATTTTGTATGGGCTACAACCTAACAGAAACACACAGGACAACTAACAATATTTTATAATAATTCATGTTGAAGTTAACTGGAGTGTGATAGAACATTTCAGGAGCAAGTACAGTATAAAACATAATTTATTTTCTGTCAAAAGTTTAAAGGGAAGATGTCGACCAGTTATGGTAGCTAGGCTAGATAGTTCCTTTTTTATCATTAGAGATGTGTACATTCTCTTCTAATTTAAGCAGAACACCTATATATCTGATTGGTTTATCAATGTGTAAAGCAACCAGTAATGTCAGTAAGTAGAAACAGTGCTTGAGAGGGAAGATATAATCTCTTAAAACAAAAAAAAAACCAGCAGCAGATACCATGAACTGTCAAAGAGGGTCAACAGATAAATAAAAATTCACGTTTGTCCATATTCAAGATCAAAAGTTGTTTATACAACTAGCAAGAGATATGTCAAGCTTCAAAGAGCTGGTGTCAAACACCATCCAAAAATATAAGGAAGGAAATATGTCTTTGAACATCATCAGCATACAAATAACAAAACCACAGGCTTTTTAGTTCAGGCTCTCGGTGGGCTTAGTACAGCTGCCAGTTCAATATGGCACTTAGCTGTATTAGAATAAAAGGCCATCATTCCAGGTAGTACTTCATTTCACTGTATTGTAAACTATTAGCAACAAAAGCCCTTCACTACTGTTTTTGCTTGCTTTTATTCTCTGTTCTGTAAGATAATATACACATATATTGCCATATGTGACTGGCTGAGAGGTATTTTTTCAATTAAGTGTGAAACATAACAAAGAGAAAAGAATCTTAATGCAAGAAGAAGTTGCAGAAAAAAAGGTGGCTATGATGGTGTCTGTCTTATCTACTCTTTGGTGATACTACATACAAGAACACCTCATTCTGGAAGTACCTTTTGGCAGAATCACTGGTATTTATTAATAAGAATTTATGTTATTAAAAGCCAGGGATATTTTAACAGATCATATGAAAGACCATAGTCCCTACAACTCTTCCTTTCTTTATTTCTGCCTCATTCATCCACACCAATTAAACAATACTCTGGTACTTCGACCAAGTGATATTCCATTATGTCTGAAGGAATAAATCGGTCCTTCCAAACTGTGCTGTTTTAGTCAATAAAAATGAGGAACACTCCAGCACCAACACTCTGGAAAAGTGCCATCTTAATCCAAAGCCAAACTAATTAGAAGAATAACGCTATTAAAAAATTGCTGTAGGTCTTTCAGTTTTCATTTCACTTCATTTCCAAAACAAAATATTCCACTAGCTCTTCAGTCAGGTGAAGCTTCCAAACTCACAGTGCCCTCTATCTAATTATCCTAGGTAATATTATTCCTTCTCTATTTGGAAATGTGCACCCTGCCAATTAAAAGAGCATACCTTCCTTCTGTTAATACCACTGCCCTTAATTAGAAGTTTTGATGCTTTTCAAGAGAGATCAGACAACAGCCCATCTGTTTAGGCAGAGGTTTATTTAACATTGCATATGTAAGATCTGGATAACTACAGTCATATGATCACCAAACAGCAATTGCCTTAGTCAAATAGCTCCTGTGTCCTTGAGTGACTTCAGATTACTGGGTTCCTTTTTGGTAGCCTTCTATTTACTTCAGTTCAGGACAATCCAAAGACTTCAGATAGTATTTCTTTATTCATAACTGCCATTATATATGCTAATGCCTGTTAGCTAACTAATTACTGATCTTGCTTGCTAATTTAGTTTAATATACGACTAGGATTAAGCTGTAAGAATTTAATCACTAAACTAAAATTTATGAAAAGGAAAAGCCTGTTCTAGCCTTTATTTCACGTGCCAACAACAGGAGCAACAGTTATACCACTGTATTATTTTGCATATAAGTTGCTTTTGTGACAAGCTTTCAGTACTGTACTTCCAATGGCTGAAATGATAGGCAGAAATTATATATAATCTGTGATTTGTATGCTGCCTTTGAATTCAAGCACATTTTCTAGAACAAACCAGTGTACTATGTTTTAAAAGAAGGTGAAAAAAAGAAAGAGATCAGTTATCCATTTATTAAGTGCAAGTACACCAACTGAGACACTGCGTACAACAGGCAGTGACAGAGGAAATGGAGGCAAGAGGGTAGATGATCCCAGGGTAGTTTCTTTACTCCTTTTTTTTAGAACTTTTTTTCTGCCTTCAAGAAACCCAAACCATAGCACAGCAACATACTTTCCAAGATGTTTTTCATAAAGCAACTCATAACAAGTTAATATTTATGCTAAAAAAAAAATCATGTATTAAAGGATAGTATCTAAAAGCTGAACTTGAAGTATTTCTATGGGTTGGTTATCAGCATAGTTCAGTGACTTCACTTTTTACATTTTGGCTAATATGAATGTTGATCTAATATATTCTCATTAAAATATATTTATTTTAAAATGTAATATTATCTTACATTTAGAATGTCAAGATGTGAATGCCAAAAGTGGACAGACTTGCGTGTAAAGAACAGCATCTTCACATATGCATGATTCTAGCTCCATGAATTTTGAATCAACCAGACCACCAAAGCTGAGTGTCTGGAATCAGAAACAGGCCATTTTTATTAATACAAACAAACTCCTTCTGTCTTTGGAAAACAATCCTATAAGGACCAAATTGTGTAAATACACACTTCTGCTCCTCCAGATTTCAGCTTAATTAACTTTTCCCCCTGCTCTTCACTGATAATTACCCTCAGTTCCCTTTATGGAAACAAGGGATCTCTGCAAATTGTAGTTCAAGATTGTAGGGACCATTATGACTATGTTTGTGTTTTAACAATTATTTAGCAACAACAACAACAAAAAAAATGTGCAAAAGCTCTGAGGTAGACATTCCAGATTTACTAGTTTTCTAGTGTATTTGCATTTATTTTTGTTTTGTAAGTTGCATTTGTTATCACAGTTGGCCTCCCATTTATATCTGTGTAATCCAGATGACTGGTGCTGCCCAAAGATGTACACATCAAACCAAAACCCTGCAGAGATGTCATGACACATGTGAAGGACTTATTTGCTAAAGGATCAATAGAATCTCCCACTGATGATCAGATATAAGTCACCAGATCACATCAAAAGTGAATTACAAATTGCTGTGGTCAGCCCTGTCAGAGTATTTGTCCACACAGGTAAATCTGGGATTTTAGAACCCCTTAAACCATAATCTGAACCACGACCCACATATTTTAATAGGAAGAAATTTAAAGTGACCTATCTGGTCACTCCTCTTTCTCTTTCTTTTTTCTGAAATGATAACCTACTGAAGTAGAGAAGACAGACTGCCACCCAAAACCTACATCCTTTGATGGCCTTAGACCAAGAAAGTTCTCCAGTTCCCAGACTCCAGTCAGGAAGAAGAGTTTAAGTCCTTTCACTGTGAACTGCAATGCTTTGGGAATGTCCATCAGGAACACCACTGCTGACTCCTGATATACTGATATCTTGTCAAACACCCTCTAAAGTTGTCAGCTAGGATGTATCACTGTGGGAACATAACAGCAACTATAACACTACAATAAGAGACAGAAATAAAAATTAATTTTATATTTGAAGATATAGGAAGATAGAATTAATACTTCAAAAAGCCTCTCAACATATAATCACACAGGCCTCACCATGGCAGAGGTTTAAATGAGTGATCTCTCCATGCTGTACAGCAGTCTGCAGTGTAGACATAACCTCAGACTGTTTATATGGTCAGCACTATACAGCATTCATCAGTTTTGGTGTCCTTCTTGCCACTGTTGCTTCAGATTCCATTTTCCTCTACACAGTGATGTCCATTTACTAAAATATCTGTGTTCTTTTGTCATCAGATGCATTAACCCCATATTACAACTAAATGTAGTGCTCAAGGTGATGCATGAAAATGTTGTTAAGAGAAATCTTTCATTAATAACCTGCTTATGCTTTGCACTTCAGTCACCGGGCTCCTTTTCAGGGTGATCCTAATATCAAGAAGCTACATCCTGCTTCTTGTTACAGAGGTAGTTCCCTTCTGCTTCCTCTATATTTCTTCCCTCTTGATAGTGATTATGTTCTCTTCCAATTACCTCAGTACCAACTTAAAAAGACGTCATGATTTTATCTCCTTTGGAATGAGCTACACTGAAAAGCATGAAAAAGAAACCTACACTGACAAGAAGACCAGGTGTTTCTGTCAAGCTTTTTCTGTGAAACATTTTCAGTTTCAGCAGAGCAAAAACCCAACCTTTTAAACTTACCTATTTTTTCCCTGTTTATTTTTAGAATGAGTGAAGATAAGGAATTGGTTTGCAAGCCAAGTCTTATTATAAAATTAATCTCCAGCTTATTTAGAAAGACACCATGAAAAGAGGAAGAGGTGATACTGTGAAGAAGGGAAAGAAGCAGAGACACTCTAAACACAGGTGCTTCTTGTGCATCTTTTCTATTTGAAATGTCTTTATTAACTCAGGTGTAGGCTCAAAAATGTTTAAGCAAGTCAGCATTTCCTCCATTAAGGATGAGCAGAAAAGAGAAGAGTGAAGGAGTTGTTATAGAATTTCAGCCAGATTCAATCCACTAGGTTTCTTCTGCTTCTTGTCACAGTCATAGGACATCACACTCACCATTTTTTACTATTACATTTTCTTCTCTTTAAAAATTATACACATATTACTCTCCTCTGAGCTTACCTGCTAATTCAGTGCTACCTTTCTCCAGGATGATTGGTATTACTGCAATTAATATCTTACTTTCCTTTGACTACAATGCAGAATTTGATCTCTGAACAGTTACAGGCATTTCTTCCAATGGTTTTTACCTATTTGATTTGATTTGTTTTTCCTTCTTCAGATCCATTTATAAAGTGAAAAGTAGTGCACTAAACTCCAGGAAGATCCAAGATCATCCAACATGTCCATCACTGCTTTCCTGAGATCTTTTTTTATTCATGCTTCCACCTCAGAAACAATTCAGTGTTAACACAGTCTAATGCAAGACCTCAGCTGAAATTGCATGCTTGCTTGGTACAAGTGTGCTAATCATGTAGGTCAACCACAACCTCTTTCTATATAGGTGCCTTAAAAATTCCCTAAGATAATTTCTTCCAGTTCTTGTGCTGTAAACCAGGCAGGCATAAGTTTCCCAACACAAGTCCTTTCTCTCATGCAGAATCTTCTCCAATATATAAATTGAGTGCGTGTGTGACTCCGTGTGCACATGCGCATGTGTGTATGTATGCAGTGTGTCAGAATTTATAAATTATAAAAAAGATTAGGCATAAAGGAAGAAATAAATATGCTCATGTACATATATGTATGAATGTATATGTGTATATATATACACACTCAAATTGATACTTGTGTTATTTAGCATCTCTGAAGACAGTGTTTCTCACACACAAACAATGTATTTGAATTAAAGTAGCTCAACTCCAACCTGATGCAGACAATTCAGACTCTGAGAAGCTACTTTACCCTATATTTGATTTCTACTTAGTTTGCAACATTTAGGATTATTTTCCTTCTACGAGTAAACCTCTTTCCATTAGGAATGGGACCATCAATTTGCTTACAGAATAACAGCTAAATGTTAAGAGCTCTTAGTAACAATACCATTTTCTGGATGCAAAATGACAAATTAAAGCTTCCATTTATATGATCCATTATTTTTCCCTTGCATGCATGTGGGGATGTGTGACCTCTCATTCCAGTGTTCAGAATAGACATGTCAAGAAAAAACAATAATTAAAACCACTTTTAATCAATGCTATTCTTGGAGGAGAACTAGAAACAAATGGATTTGCTCACTTTCCTGACAGTATCCCTATGTAGCTATAAATAGTAACATTTTATTTATTGCACTCTCACTGATAGTCTTTCTGGAAGGTTACTTACTTCTGCAGTGATACTGTCTACTAATTTTGAGCACCTCAGTACACATTTGGCCTCCCAGACTACCTGAACTTTTTCTATTAACTGCATCTTATTGGCTGTCTATGCTTATTGTGTGCTATTTTTTTACTTTGTTAATATATGTTTGGTTCACTTAGTGTCATCATTAGTTTAAACCTGGTAGACAGAGAAAGATGAGGGTTTGCAAGTGATACAACTAAATAACTGAAATACATCATACACCACCGCACAAGCTGACCTTTTAAAAATACTGGATTTTTGTTCCTCTTAACCCACATCATATGCTATAACTGGATACACAGGACTACAAATTGTCATGGCAATATGGGCAGTAACCCATATAGATAAAACTATGTTTAAGACTTCCATGGTAACTCCTGTTTATCTTTGCTAATCCCTGCTGGCAAAATGCTTTGAACTTCTTAGCTCAAGCACTGTTAACTGAATGCTTAGAGTTTCAATATGATGCACAAGATATCCTTACTGCTCATGCATTTTGAAATGGGCTATGAAGCTTGCGATATAAGGCAGGTTATGTTTTTAAACAGGTGTTTTAGGTAACTACTTTCCAACTGTATGCATAGATAAAGAACAAAGTGCAAAATAGGTTATTCCATCCCCAAGAAATCAATGCAGATCTTAACAATCTCTTGGAACAATAGAAGCTCCTAGCATTTTCATCACAAGATGGGGAAAAGGTCAAACTGATAAGCTGTGACCTAGAGAGGGTCCACAGAGTGCGTGACACTACCAGCACCATCCAGCAGCTTTTCCCATACACCAGGAATCCTTGTGCCAGGTGCTGCAGATGAGCAAACTATCAACCTGTCCAAAGAGTTATGCACTTCTGCCAGGGAGTAGAAAACAAGCTGAATATGAACAGAGTAGAGGGAAGGACAGGAGCTGCTTGTAAGATTGTGATGGTGAATCTGAGGAGCAGTCTTGATTACTTAACTCCTCATGTTTTTACATTCATCTCATATAGAGAAGATGAATTTCATGTGAGGTACCTCCACAGTTATTTTGAGGCAGGATTGGCAGAACCCCCCCACACTTTTTTCATTGCTTCCTGTTTGTTTTTTCTTCAGCTGATACTCAGTGTGTGCTTACATTTGGATTTAAATCTTCCCGAAGCACTGTCAGCAGGGGCTGCCTGTGAGCCTAACACACAGCAACAGCTCACCGAGAATTCCAAGTTTCACTAGTTGGTTGTGGTTTCTAGGACATCCCATTGCGCAATCTTCCGCTGGAAGACTACTACTTCTAGTGGAAGACTTCTGTCACATATATTTATGGTACCACTTTCTATTGCTTAAGGTGTTTCCCCAAATTAGGCAATCCTCCTCTGGCCAGCTAAGAACAGATTCTTTTGTCGTACTCCATCTCAGGATTAGAAAAAGGGTTGCAGAAGAGTGAAAAAAGATTAAGCCAACTGTGTAGAAAGTAATGCTTCAACTTGTGACATTTCATCATATATGTCTTATAAAGACAAAAGCTTTTTTCCTACTATGTCACTCAACAAAACCAAACAAAATAGAAACTTCTCTAGGAAATGGGCAGTGTATATGATAAACTCTAACATTTTTCCATTGCATACCTAATTATCTTTTTTCTTCATCCCAGCTGTTCCTAGATAGCTTTTCTGTTATGAATAAAGCATTCAATTACTTCATAAAACTACAGAAAAGACCACTACTGACCTTCTCATTCTGGCATCTGGTAATGAATTCTGAATGTACAAAAATATCAGGTATATTTTCTCTCTGTTGAAGACAATAAATGTACTTGGAACTAGCTTAGTGGTAATACATAGATATTTCCCCCTTTTTATTTAATTTGTGGTGCTATTTAATGCAAAGTGATTGAGTTTTAAACTTCTGAATGATCATGTTTCTGTGGTAAAACTGCACAGTCAGGAATAGATTTCACTTCAGTTTTGGTTGTTTGGATTTTTTTTTATATCAAGAAGATTAAAGTTTTGTGACATTTTATTTGATGCTTCACAACACCCTAAAAATTCATCTTCTCTTTGTTCTTTCAGGACTCCAAATTGTTCTACATATCCCAACCATGCACACCCACACACATTCATGCCAATATACATCTACACAAATACATACAGCTACACAAATACATGCACATTTAACCTAAAACAATGAAAACTGAGAAGGGATATTACCACTTCTTATAAATGAAGGAAAAAACTAAACACAAGTAAAGAAGATTTTTCCAAGTGAAACCAAAATGTTGGTGAAGAAAAAGGGGTACCAGCTTTCCCTTAGTAAATTTCATATGGTGCCATATAAAATTGTAAACGTTTTGCCAGCAGTGGGGAGCTGTACTTTTGAGAGCCTCATGCAAGAACTGCTGACACCAGTGTAGTTATGGTGTTGAGCAATTAGGATTCAGACATAGAATGAAGTATATTTTGGTCAGTCTGTAACAGTGAGTTGCTAGGGGGATAACAACTTGTTTCCAGAGGTAAGCAGGTAAAGACTTGTTTACAGTGGCTGGGGAAAAAAAATTACCTAAACTGTTATCCTTATTTCCTGAGGTAGCTTAAATGCATGACTGCACTTATCAAATCCATTTATTTCAGACTCCTATTTTTTTTTTTTTTTCAAATCTGTTATAGTAATGTTTGACAATGAGCTACAGTTAGTGGGCAAGAGTTTGAACATTTTCCAATGAAATGTAGTTCAAGCATATCAATGTTACCTCCCTTACCTCCTGTCCAAAAGGTTGGTTGAAGACATCAAAGCAAGGAACTATGGGACTAATGTAGATTGTAATCTAGATTTATGTCTGTTAAATTATGGAACAGTACCCAGAAAGCATCTATAAAGATATTTTACTGAAAGAGAACAGAACTATCTGAAAGTGAGGTAAAAGATGTCATTGTGGAAGGCTTGGAGCTACAACAAACAGATGATGAAAACAGCAAATATTTCAGCGTGGGTGAGGTCTGAGCTACTTCCACATTGACATTGCTGCTGTCATTTTGGTTAAACAATAATAAATCATATAATGGCTGACTGCTGAAATAGAGACAACGACCATGCTTTTGCCACAGAGTATGGCAATCAATAGCAGCTCATTTGTGAGTAAGATTCCTGGTACCAGTAAAACTGTCCCTGTCCTAGTTGTACTAAACTGCATGTACTCAGTTGGGTCTATTCCAGGGAGCTCCTGAGAGCTAAGCATGGCCTTTTGGGGACTTGGATGGGAGACCACCAGGAAATTTTAGGTATCAAAGGCACAAGCTGGGAAGTCATGACTGAAGTCTAGCTGACAAAAAGCAAATGAGTAAGGGAGCTACATTTGGTCTGCCTTGTTGTTACCAATGAAGAAAACTGAAGAACTATCCTACCACATACAATGCATCAGAATGTCAGCTGAGGTGGTTTCTGTACATCTGAGGGTAGGGGTGAACCTTGCCATCTTTTGCTCTTACCTGAGCCCCAGCTCAGTCTTTATAACAAAAGTAGGAGAGAGGAGCCACAGCAAACACCCTTTGACAACACACAGGTAGCCCACTGGGTTTTTAGAATCTCAGCAAAGTTCTGCCTCCTTTGTAAAATGCCATAGGAGATGATATGGACTAGTTTTATCTACACAAAGTAGCCTGTACAGCCTCAAAATATGTAATGAAAATCATTTGAACAATAATCCATCCTGGATAGATTTCTGCATCAGTAACCTGCCACAAGAATCATTTTGACTCGTTAGTCTGAATCAGCACAAAGACCGAATGTGAGAACAATTTAGATAAAAGCTCCACTATTTAAGTTCAAAGATTTAAGTGATGTTCCTTGCACAAAATATATTCATGCAAATATATACTTGCATATTATACATATTTGTGTATATACATAGCCACATTGTCAAATGTATTTTCCCATGGTAGTAACCTCCTTGTTACAGTCATTTCTGTAGCTTTCAAAAATGTATCACATTAAATGCCAGACTCCTAGTGTTCATGTTTTTGTAGTTGTTGTCATAGGCCAATTCCCTCAAATTCTTCTTGCTTAGTTTTGTTTATAAATGTCTAAAGTAAACTGTTGACTTCAGGATTTGGCTGGAGGTGGTTTGGAGTCATTGTTATTATAGAAATCATTAGAAAGCCCAATTATGGTCCATTACTCATTTTTAGCACATACATTTTCTGATTTTTGATCACAGAGAGTTTGTAAAAAGAGAATAAAAGACCTTTGAATTGGTTCCTTGGTGGTACATTGTAAACTTCAATTATTTGTTCCCAGAAACTTTTTTTTAATAGAGAAGTGAAATCTCTTTTAAATGGAACATGATTCAGAAACCCCTACTAGAAAGGTATTAAACATTCTTTCATTAATAACAGTAATCTGGAATCCCAGAGTGCACTGTCACTTTAAAGTGTAGATCTAAGGATGTATTTTTTTTTCCCCGCAGTCCATCATTAAGCTGAAGACATTTTATAGCTGCAGTGTTGTAGCCACCACCTCTTCCTGAGAGGGAGGAGGACAGCATGCTGTTAATGCACAGCTGTCACTCACAAACCTGCCTGCAAAGCAATTGGACAAAACCATTAGCCTGTAATACTCAAAATTTTCTTCCCCTGTAATTTTAGGTAGATTTGCTTTTTTTGGCTTCCAAAATACAGTAACCCACCACAACCACTTCATGGTACAACCATGACATGAAGAGAAATCCAGGCAATTCTCTTTCTGAGGCAGAAAAGCAATTTTGTTTTTCATCTCAACTTTCCCTCTATCACGCACAGAGACTGGTGGAGTCTCTCTCATACTTAATGACTTTTGACAGCCACTGATCTCAGAGGGAAGAGCCTGATAACAGTTTTCCTCTCTCCAAAAATGCTAGTTTGCTCAGGCAGGCAAAAGTTCACAGAGAAGCTGGCAGGCTTCTTCTGCTTTGCAATCATATTTTGTAAAGTACAATCATCCAACATACTTGAAAAAGCTTAACTTCCCCCCTTGAGAATACAGTCCTAGTTCTGAGTGTCAGAGGTTTTTTTGTCCCTTATCAAAAGAGGATGATTGTATTTTTCACCAGTAGCAGAAGGGTGTAAGGGAGAGCAAGATGAGAGGATGCCTGTCAGCTGATATGTTGACATTTTCCTACACGTCTGCAATGAAGTCATTCTGATTTGAAAGCCATTCTAGATGATTGCTAAAATCCTCCCATAAAGATCTTGGTTTCTTAGAAGGAACACACTTCTGCTTTCACACACAGACACACAGACACAGACACACACACACACACACACGTACAACCACAGAAATTAACTCTTGTAAATACCTTATGAAAATCCTTCTGCTTCATACCATTTTCTTTCTACCACAAGTGCATCTCAATTTCTAGCTTCAGTGAAGATAGAGTGAGGGGAGACAGAGAATGAGAATGGAAAGTGGGGGTGGGGCAGCTTTAGTTTAAAATGCAGACAAATCTGCCTTTTCTGCTTGATGGCCTGTAACATTTCCATGTAGTGTACTTTGCATGGTAGAATAGTTACTAGTAATAGAATTTCTCACAGTGGAGGTTAATTACTTTTCAGCTACAGCAAAATAAATTTCCTGTCAAGCCCAGTGACAGGAATATGCCACTGTCACCATTTTTAACTGCCATTTTAATTCACTGTTAATTTTTGACACTAGCTTGCATTCAGGGGGCTGATCTCCTGAACAGTAGGGTTTCCCAAAGGAATAGGACAGACTGGCAGTGACGTAGTATTAAGGTATGTGGAAAAGAGTACACTTCACCTCTTCCCCAGAGCACTGTAAAGAAGATTAACTGACCTGTCTCTCACTTTAAGGAACAAAAGAGAACCTTGCACTTGATGAAATAAAAATGACATGGTAAGGTGCAACTTAAAATACAGGGCAGAAGAATGAGGTGGCATATCTGGTCTAGCCTTATGTTAAGCAAACCTACATAACGTACCACTTCCTTTCTCTTTTCAGCTTTTCTGGGCTTTAAAAGTCCATTTTTTGAGCCTGATAATTGTGTTGTAAAAGCTGAACTCTGTGGATGAGGCAGCAAACCTTATGTGGTAGTGAATGATGGAACTAATTTCTCCTAATTGTCTTCATATTCTTCAAATTAGTTGTCACATTTCTTTGTCTTGAAAGAAACCTCTCCTGCTGCAGAAAGAATAATGCCATTTATCAAGTGTTGGTGTGATATGCAATGTCCCACCCTAATCTTTAACCAATACAAAGTCCTCTGTGAAGTTACATTAGTAATCCTTAGGGACATAACAAAAGTATGCCTAGGACTTTCCAACCTCCACTCAGGCTGGTGAGACTAGAAAGGAAACTCCTTGACTCATCTAGCTTTCCTAGTCAAAGTCTTATTTTCCAGCATTTTAGTGATTTTGTTGATTCTGAGGAAATCAACATGCTCCTAAATTTTCCTGATTATGCACCTGGGACTAACAAAGTGGGGTTTTTTATACCTGAGGCTTCTTATTGCACTGCTCAGGAAACATAAGGAAAACACAGTGTCTCTTCTTTTACCAAAATTAAAATCAGAAGGCAGAAGATGAAATATCAGGAGTTTCATCATACAGGCTTTTTGCCCCATACAAGTATCCTCAGTTGTTTCTCGCTATCTGTGCTCTTCCTCTTCAGGAGGTGGCACGTGACAGTGCAGAACTGTGAAGGAGCAAGGCCAGATGAACAAGTAAGGCATGGGGGAGCTGTGGGGAGCTGAAGGATTTTGGAAGCTGCATGGGCAGATGAAGGATAGCTGGATCAGGTTAGTGGAAAACAGTGCGGGGGTGCACCTTGCTGAACTGACAGTGCTTGGTCCTTCCCAAAATCATGCTGGACCCCTTTTTGACTGATAAGGTCCAATAAATCAGTAGAAATGTCAAGGGAGCTTGCATGCATGAATGTTTTGTGACCAAAATATATTGGCAACATTGAGAATTTAAAAGATTTTTGAAAGCAAAGAACAGTTAGAGCGAAGTTTTCATCAATGCTGATGTCAAGATTTCTTAGTTTTCAAATGAATTGTCTGAATTTCTACACCACTGAGCCCAGATAGGATGGCATTTGGGTGAGTTTTAAAAATGGACCTGCAAAAGTTGGGGACCTTATTCAGAAGCATGGTTCCTGTTGAAAGAAGTGACTTGAGGTAGAGCTGGGCAGCGCCTACTGCATTTAACACTTGGGTCCCTGATGACATTGAAGACAGAGTTTACGGAAAGTGGAAGAGGAAGTCTGGATCCCTGCTTCACTTCAGGATTATACGATGTTACAAAAAACTGCAAAAGATAGGTCACAGCTTCTCCTGTATGAAATATTTCATTTTAGCTGCAGAGATTGGTTATAAACAAGAAGGCATTAGATTTAACTGATTTTATTGTTGTTTAAGGGACTGGAATGGAATTTCTGTTTTTTGCAAACCACAGGCGGCATCAGAGTTTTCCAGATCTTTAAAAAACCCTCAAATCCTGTCTGGCAATGTAGTTAGGACAATTGGGCCTACTGAAATTGCTTTTTTTCAGAGCACTAGGGTCAATTCTGACGGTTAAAGCAGAGATGAACTTTTGGTGTAGAAATGAAGCTAGCCCAGAAGGATGCTGTTCAGCATGGTTTGAATTTCTGATTCACTTTCTGAGCTATTTGAAACTGCTTTATGTTGCTTGACTCATATTATTCATCTCCATGAAAATCTGTATTAGTGAAATGTCAGCTCCTTTGTGGT
The DNA here is from genome assembly GCA_013389905.1 of Sula dactylatra. Taxonomy (NCBI): domain Eukaryota; kingdom Metazoa; phylum Chordata; class Aves; order Suliformes; family Sulidae; genus Sula; species Sula dactylatra. The sequence continues at coordinate 26,987 of WEKW01029653.1, forward strand.
AGCATATGGGGCTTTTTAAGGTGTCTGTAGGTTCATAACAATATTAAAAAAGGCACCTTTCTCTCAGAAAAAGTTCCCATGGTGTAATTTCAACCTTTCACAAAATAAGCCCCAGGCAGCACAGCACAGCTTATATCTATACCACTGGAATGTTCACACTAGCGTCATTCAGCATTTTAGAATATGTTCATATATGTTTTGGTTTTCACTTAAATACCCATTGACAACTCCTAAAATTATGAAGGATTCTTAATCTGCATTTTTGCCTCCCTGGTTTTCATTTTGCCATCAGTCATTGTTGTTAAGGTTTATAGACAAACAAAAACTCAGTGCCTATGTTCCAGTGCCTATATGGCCTGGAACCTCATTTCTTCCTTCTGAAACTTTTATGAAGCCTTAAACAGAAAACTATAACATCACACAGAAGACAAGAAACATGACCAGATAAACTCTTGAGAAATCAAGTCTTAAGTGTGGAAATACACTGAATTCCATGTAAAATAAAACAGAAGGTATGTGAACTGCTTATAGATGTAGGTATGTGATTTTCTTACCTGCTATTTTCATTTTCCTCCTTAAGCATCCTCCACAGCAACTGTTCAAAGTAGGAAACTATCACAGAAAGATGTCATCTCAACTTGTATTGTGGTAAGTTAAATCTTATCATACCTGGAAGATCAGGCACAGCTTCCCAAGAGATCCTGCTGTTGCTGAAAATAATTGCCTATAGCTAAAGTATTCTGTATGAAATCAGTTAAATGCATCATGTGGTCACCTAAACAGCAGTTCAGTTCACATAGGTTGCTTTCATATTTAGTTATTTCCACAAAATTTTAATTAAGAATATAGCTAATACATGTAATATTTGTAAGGGAATGAAGAGGAGGCACTAAATCCCTTGTTTACCACATTGGGCATCTAAAATCAACAAATGCATAGCAGTTTGTCGAAGAATAGAGGAAATAACAGAGACAGGGAATTAGCTTTGGCACCTGTTTTATAGCTATAAAGAATCAAAGGAAAGAAAAATCAGTATTTGTGGCTCAGAAAGCATCTCCCAAAGACAGTGATTCCTTTTCTTTTTTAACTTTTTTCTTTCCTTTTTTTTTTTTCCATTCCTCACGTTCTGATTTCTCACATCTTGTATAGCACACTACAAAATTATTAATGAGAAACACTATCTTCTAATCTTGGCTGTCTTAAAAACATTGGCAAAGGATGCCATTTATCATCATATTTCATATTAAAGCTTGGAAGAAAGAGCACACAGCAGTGCATCTTGGAAGTCATAGCTGTGAAGAAAAGCACTTTCTACTATTTTCTCACTGATTGTGGCTAATGTTAAAATAATTACTGTTAAAGGGTCACCCTGCTGTTTGATTGCCAGGTTCCATAGTTCCAATGACTTCAGGTTCTTCCCTATTTAAAACTTTAGTTGGCTTAGTTCAGGCTCTTTTTCGTGTCTCTTTGCCTGTTTTCAAAATCCCTTAACACCTCAAGCTCCCTTTGTCAGGGACTTGGCAAAATCGAAGTCTTAATGAAGATGTATGGTGAAAAAGCCTGTGCATTCCAGTGATGTTTGTTTCTTTTAATAAAAAAAAAGGGGGGTGGAGTTGGTTAGTGTTGATTGAAAATAAAGTAGAAATGTGTTGGCTGTGGACTTTATTCATCGTGCTGTTTTACCACAATCATTCTTGTTACTGGGAGCACTCTGGGAGCAACACTGCTTCAGCAAAGAATGACAGCCAAAATACTCCTTTAGAAAAACATGTATCCACTGNNNNATGTATCCACTGATTTCTGTTTCTGAGAATGTTTTCCATTATTCCTTGAGGTTTTTTCCTTTCCAACTGACTGTGCTGGGATTCTTGATCTTAAAACTGGGGGGGTTTTCAAGTTGCTTTTCTTTGACACTTACTATGTTTGTTGTTACAAGTTAACTACTAAGAAAAGTGCAATAAGCTTACCAAAATTAATATGTGTTTGATTAAAGCATGTGATGCAAATATAATTCTCCCTCCCAGTTCCTCCAAAACTGTGGCCTGTGTTGGGGATGACCATACAGGACACTGCTGTTTGTTGAACATTTCCTTATTCAGGACACTGCTGCTGTGACCATATTGCTTCTTGCAGGAATTCCTGCTGAAACAGGAAACATTTTTAAAGTACCCTCACCTTCTCCCATTCTCTAAACCTGTAGCTATTGGTAAATCTTAGTCACAAATTGTATGTGTCTGGCCAAGGCTACCATTGTTTATTTCAACAGAAAAAAATGGCACTTTGCTATGACTGACTTATACTACCAAATGCAAATCTTTAGCATTTTAAACTGTAACTATGTGGATAGCCACATGCTTTGCAGCAGCTGTTATTTTTAGATGAAATACTACCACCTATAGAATGCAATCAGGACTCCTGATACAATGTAAAGTGGAAATATAAAGATGGTTGATTATTTTGTGTTAGGTCCAACCATTTCATTCTATCATCTGTCTTTTTTCATCACCTCCAGTGTGATATCCTGGAATGGAGTTCCTGACACGTAATAGAAAGCTGTGGTGAAAACATTAATATGTTCCCTAGTTCAAGCAGTCCATGTTGTCTCAGAAGTAAATGGAAAGTCTCCCGACCTTTTCATTTACTTCTGAGACAACAGGCTTGAGAGGAAATATTTTGCCAGCTGTTTTAGTTTTAAATTACAATGCCATGATTGGTTTCATTTCTGGGTCACCCATAGCAACCATTACTTGAAACTGCAAGAACAGTCCATGCTGCATTTAAAACACTTTTGGGTTAAAGTCCAAGTGATATAATTTATCTGGCTTTTTTTTTTACAACAATCAAATTCACTGCCTTGAAAAATCTTGTTATTCCCTCCAGTGTCTCTCTCTTTTCAATATGTAATTATGTGGGTGCTTAGCACTAAAATATCAGTTTCTGTATCTAGTAAGGTATTAATCACTGTGCTGAGGTAATTCATGTCATGTACATGCAATCAGTGGCCAGAATAGTATCTTCAGTGCAAATGAATCTTAGGCCAATACAGAGATCAACACAACTGAATTCGCTTTGGTCCAATGCAACAGATCTAAATTTGTTCCAATTTTAATAGTGTCCATCACGTAACCCAGATATCAAATTACTTAGACTATTGGTTGCAAGGGAATCTGTCTGAATCTTATTTAGGAGCATGTAGAACTGAATCTTAAGTTTTCTGCATCTTCCTATGTAGATGGGATCATCTATATATGTGCAAGAGTTTAACAAATTATAAAATTAGTGTAATGAACTACCTTAGAAACAGATGTTTAACTGACTTCTGTACCTATGTTTGAATCCTGATGTTTTTTCACCTAGAGCCAGCTGTTTCTCCTTTAAGCAAAATAGGTAGGGTCTGCTCCTGCAACGTAAGGCCAGTGACATGGTAGAGCTTCATGGCTTAATTCCCTTCCACATGAGACAGGAAGGCTTTTTACGTATTGTCAGTGGCCTGCACTATGTCTCAAACTATACCCAGGCACTGGCAGCTGGCCATAATGAGACCAAGATGTGTTTTAACAGTTAAACAGTACAGATGATCCTACATTGGTGCTCAAGCCTGCACATTGAATTTGCCTAGTTTGCTAGTGTAGGCACAGGCAACCAAGTCCCACCCACTCCCCTGTAAGGCAAAGGAAGATGGTAGGTAAGCTGAAAGGAAAGACAGACAGAAAAACAGGGTAAAATTGGTCCTAAAGTGCATTTAATGCCACATTATCTAGGTAAGAGGAAATACGCTATCATAGAGCACTATTACATCACTGGATCCTTAATAAGCTTTGGCTGGAAATAGAGAAAGTGATTGGATTTCTCTCACAAAATGTTCCATTATAGAGGATCACAGGAATGATTTGACAACTAAGGGAGAAAGAAAAGTTCTAAAAAGAAAAAGAATACTGATACGTCTTCTTGTAAAGCATATTAACTGATGTCAAACAGCAGAGCTTGACTTCAGAGAATTTGCTAAATGCTGTTTTTAATATTTTAACATGTACTTTTTGTTTTCTTCATGAGAACTTTAAATAATTAAAGCTTACACAGTACACTACTTGTCCCAGATTAACCTCCAGTAACGTTAACTCTGGCTAATGCTTCTATCATTTCTTACCACTTACGTTGAATTTTGTGAATATCTAGTGAACTCACTCCCCTTTCGAAGTTCTGTATGACTCTAAATACCATCGAGTATGATCAGCTATGGTGTACTTTTAAATGTCAAGGCCAAGGTCTGTCAGGTATAATTTGTTCTTTTAGTGAAATTTAGATATGTATGTTAGTTAAACTAAGATTGTCCATTTCAAGCAATGTCCCCATGATAGGACACAAAGATAATGTCAGTTCTTGCAGAGGAAGAAAAAGGTTTAACAATAACATCAAAAAGTAATTGATCAACAGACCTCAACATAATTTCTCTCATCACATCAGCTGCCACAGCCTAGCTGTCCTATACAAACCACTTGACAAAGACTGCCACTGCAGTTACTGCAATATTTATAGCCACACTGTTTACGCCTCTACAGTTATAGCTGTGTCAGCACTTTAATTATAAACCTTATTTTCCAAAGATTTACTACTAAGCAACAAAAAAATCACCCTCAGCTGCAAGTTTGGATGTGAAGTGTTCTCAAGTGTACATGTGTAATTTGCACTTAGGTTGTGATAGGCCAGATTCAGTGCCCACTGAATACTGAAGGCAATGGAAAAAGTAAAAAGCTATCATGTATGTATAATTATCACATTGTTCAATGTGAAAAGAGAGTTTTGCATGGAAAAAAATAACTTGTTTTCTTATGCTTTTGACTCTAATGTTGTCATGATTTTTTGCAGCAACAATCTTGATTTAGTATTACTGGCTTAGCTGAAATGTAAGTATAGTAAAAAAGTTAAGATCATCTACAGTAACTGCCAGATATTACACTATTAAGATTTACCACAACTTTCAGTACAAAAACCACATCTCCAGATTACCAATTGTTCAGAACTGTGCACTACAGGACTGAATATTTCAGTACTTATCTTTCAGTTTATTTTTTTTTCTTACTTTTTACCATCTGGCAACATTTACAGGCAAAACCAATGTAATATCTGATCTTCTAACTATATTTATAACATTGAGGAACTGATCTCAAGAGAAGGAAAGATCTTTCATTATTTCATTCACTTCAATGTCCCATGAAGAATTACAAAACCTTCTGAAAAGCATAAACACAAATAGACACAAACACAAATGAATAAACACAAGCACATGAATAGACACGCCTCTTTTTAATGATCTGCCATGTGTTTATAGCAGAGCTGGCTATATATATATTTCTTCAATATAATCCCACTGAATTTCCCCCTTCTCTGGAAATCAGATAGCAGTAAATGGTTGAATGATGTCTGACAAATTCTCTGAATTGTATTTTCCTTCGATTGCTTAATAATTTGCCTACAGGTGTATGCTTTTTTCACCTTGTCCTATCTAGATAGATTTTCTGCCCATTGTAATACTATTGAAAGCATATGTGCATGTGTTTCCATATGAAATATTTTATAAAATAAATTATAATTCAGATTAATATTTATCTTATTTTTGTGAGGAACTGGACTTTGAAAGTACTGCTGAAACTTGTTCTTTTTGCTGAGCTTCATACTGTGAGATGTAATCAGGTACAACTCAAGCAATGAAAGCAGCAGATCTCTGTGCCATTTCTGAACAGCATGGTTCTGTTCAATTACATGAGACAAGATCATTTGTCCATGGACTACATTTGAAAGTAGACTCCATCTACCTTACTGGCAAGTATTATCCCTTGCCAGTTCCCATTTTGCCTCCTCATGTGGTGCCTCTAGTGGAGGTACATCAACAACAGGAATTCATATTATCAGGTTCCCAAGACAGTCAAAACCATTATGAGTCTCTCACAAAATATGTGCTCGTTGCCAGGGATCCAAAGCCACTAAAGTGTACCAATTCTCTTCAGAAATGATTTTGCTCGCTTTCCCCTAAGTTTGAATTGGTGATTCATTTTGCTGGATATACAGTTCACTGGAATGTGCTGGAAACTCGCTTGAAGTATAATGAAAAACATGAAAATAAACATATCCATTATATGTTAATTGTAGAGGTCTCCTTGCAGATTTATTTTTGTTCCAACTAGTGTCTTCATGATATTTTAGCATAAAAATAGGTGAGTTGGACCTTCATTACCAAGAATCCTGAATAGCTTTTAGACACTCGGACTCCTTTCCTAAAACAGAATTACATCTAATTGCATACAGCTGAGTCAATGGAAAGGTTCACATCAAGCTGTCACATGTTCTATAATTATTGACATGACTGAAGAACATTTTTTCCTTTCCCCCTCTGCCTTTAATATAAGAAAGAAAATTTCCCCCATAAAAAAAAAAAANATAGCTTTTAGACACTCGGACTCCTTTCCTAAAACAGAATTACATCTAATTGCATACAGCTGAGTCAATGGAAAGGTTCACATCAAGCTGTCACATGTTCTATAATTATTGACATGACTGAAGAACATTTTTTCCTTTCCCCCTCTGCCTTTAATATAAGAAAGAAAATTTCCCCCATAAAAAAAAAAAAATCTAAGTTTAAAATATTGTTTGGGTCGTTGCCCAGCTCGCAAAAGTAGCCAACCCTTAGGTTGACAAAGATTCCTTCAGTCACTGCACATTTTTGCTTCATGTTGGTATATCTCTATGGGTGGCTCCAAGCTTCAGCTTTGAGTTTCAGATCTTGTGTCACTTTGTGTCACAGCATTAAAATTATTTACATGAAGTTCCATTTATATCTCTATATAATGATTTTTCTATAACAGTGCATACAAAGAAATATCTTCAGTGTACCTGACAGGACACTTGGAAGACAAATAGTCACTTAGAATGGTTAAAAGAAAGTGAAAGAGCATTATGCAAAACAGATATTCACAAAGGGTAAAGTAGCTGAATTTAAAACACTGAAGGCTATTGAATCATTATGGTGATGGATTGTCTTTGCTATCTACAAATAATACACTGATCTTCTTGTCTAAAACAGTGAGTTTACTACATTTAATCAGCAATACTGAAGAACACTAATCATTACCACAATCCAAATTAGGTTTCAGAAAATGTCTTTAAAAAAACCTATGCGCAAGCGGATAAAATGATAAAATGACAGCTTTTATTTGGTGCTTTATCTTTGAAAAACAGAACATATAAGTTCTTAAGTACTCCATCCACAACACAACATTGGTAGGACAGTCATGGTTTGATTCAGCCACGAGAGAGCATGACAGAGCATTTCTGAAGTCAGAATAGTCCATGCTAACAACAAAACAAAAACAATCTTACTAGTAACTGCTTTAAACATCAGGCATGAAAATTCTAAAGAGGAACATAGGAAAGAAAATATAGGGTTTATTCCCATTTGGGACATTTCCAAGCAGTCAGTTTCCATACTAATCTCCCCATGACTCTCAGGCTGTGAAATGGAACGGGGATGCACCAGACTGAGACATGACACCGAGAACTCACATTATTTTATCTCAAAAGGATTCTAAGTATTAGAAGTGGCACCCTGAACTAGTATGACCTCTTTTCAGTCCACATCTTATGTCTCACAAACAGAATATTATTTAAAACACAGACTTCTAGCAGGATGCTCCAGCTGACAAGGAGTCTTCCATAGGTTCTTTTAGGGGGAGCTGATGTGAAAAATGTGTCAAGAAAAGACTAATCATTCAGGTCAGGAAAACTGGTAGAGTAGCCTCAAGGTTGCACACTACCACTAACACCATCCTAGACACTGTACACTCTGGTCCCCTTAGAAATACACTTTTCCCAGTCCTGGCAAAGCCCTGGCCAGGCTCCCCAACTTGCATGCACACATAAATGGCTAAGTAGCCACATACCCCAGAAATCCCAAAGAGGTTAAGTGCTTGGGAGTAAACCGGAAATTAGAGCCTTGTAGTTAAGAGGTGGCCAGTGAGACACTGTTTTAGAATCACTGCAAATGTGACTCTAACTCTCCATTGGAAAGATGAAAAACCAAGTGCTTTGATCCTGCATTATGATAACAGCTATCTATTTGCTTGGAGTGTGAGAACTGATTGCTGGCAAGTAATTTGTTTGCTCAAAACCCCGCACTGCCTTTGGACTATGCCACTGGAAGGGCACAGATGTGAAGACCTGATTTTGGGGGAACCTGGGAGCTCTCATTACAGAGCTTTTGCACAGAGATGCAAAAGAGCTTGACTTCCCATAGGCCCTAGGAGCCCTGCAGCATAAATTATTATCACTGCACGTGCAGAAACCCATTCTCCCTGCCACCCACTATAGCTGTGTGATTTGTAAACTCTGTAAGATGCTCAGTGTTGAATTTTATTTTGACAAGCTCCATAAAGCTCTAGGATTTTAACTTCACCAGGAATAGGGTGGTTACATATGTAGGATTTCTGATTTAGACACATCTAAGAAATAAATTTATTACACACTTTGTTAACTACTCATTAAAATCTATTGGTTTTAACTGTTTGAATTAAAAGCTACTATTTCCCTCCTGAAGAAAAAGAGGTGATTCCTGAAAACTGAGGGAATCAGAACTCTGTGTATTATAATTGGTAATTCCTCACCTTTTATGTAACTGTGAAATAGTTCTTTTATGGTAACTTTCTACCATGTCACACTTACACTGCGGAAAATCATACTCCTGATGTAATGTAGTCACTGATAATTCAGTTTATATTACTGGAGATGCTAAAATCTGTATTATAGTCATGTAGCAAAACAATAATAAAAATGTGAAATTTTATTGTTTCCTTAATTATTGTTCCTTCATTATACTGCAAATAAATTTTATTTAGACATATGATTCATGGTAAGTATACCCTAGCACTTACAATTAAATATGCTTTGCAAAATTAAATGCTTTGCAGAAACAGGATGGTAGTGTTTTATTAGAAATGAACATGCTTATGAGTGCCGTAATACTTTTTTTTTTCTGTATTCAAAATAATTTTTCACTTTTTCAGAAAACTGCACAGCTTAGAGGTAGATTTTATTTTTTACCTTCTAATAAATCTTAAGTCAGAATGGTCTTTAGCACCTAAGGTAACCTAAGTGTTATTGACATATACTGTGGGCTTTGACAAGTAAAATGATGAGATCTTAAGTAACAGATATATTCTCTCTGAAGAACAGTTTATACGGTTTGGCTATCTTCCAAGGAAAAATCATATAGCATATTTAACCAATGATACTGACATCTGCCTCTCACAAAAAGCCAAGGGAATCTTGTAAAGGTCACAGTGCTAACTTGCAGGGTAACTGATTAAGACAAGCATTGTGTGTTGTATTGCACACAACAGTATGTTGGGAGAAGGAAGCAAAACAAAGTAATTTCCCTTTCTGCTGTGTGCACATAGATACACAGATTTCAGTAAGGACTGAATGTGAGTCTTCAGCCGAAGGTGACTGCATTCAGTTATATTGGCAAAATAAAATTTTTGGTGTAAGTAATGCTGGCTTTCTTTTCTAACATAGTATCTGGCAATGAAATGCATTTACATCACTTATTATTTCAAAAATCCTTATTTTTTTTTGTTTTGTGGGGTGATTAAAACTTTTCTGTGTTCTAGTGAATTAAAAATAAAAATCATAAATAAAGCTCATGGAGAACTAGGCACCTAGGTGAGGACTAGGCAAAGTGAGACACAGAAAGACTCCCTACCTTCTACTCTTCTAATTCTTCTTCCTCAGCTTCAGAGGCCTCACAGCGACCTTTCCCCCTGTTGCTTTATGCTAGCTTAATTTCTATGGCATCACCTGTGTCTCACACTGGTACAAGTACAAACAGCTTCGGGTCAGGCAAGTAGAAACAGGGTATGTCAGCCACTATCTTATCTGTGGCAAGCCACCCAGAGGGAGATGACAAGCTGTAGTGAGGGTTTCATCCTGTCCATACTGAAATGAAATGGATGACTTGGTATGCCCTTTTACCAGGCGACTAGGAATACCCAATTGTTAAGCCTTGCACAAAGATAATAAACCTGACCATTCCCTTTGATCAATGACTTTTAATCAGAGGAACAGAGCAAATCCCGCATACTCTCAATCATGTCAAGGTACTTTTCTAGATAGCAACAATGATATGATCTTGGACCTCTCTTCTGCCTGTAACCAACAGATAACATCCAGAGGCATAAAGGGTGGCAGATACAGAATACTCTGTAGTATTTCTTACTATTCTTCCCTACCATGTCTTTATCCTATCCCCACTGAACAAAAAGTACAAATCCCAGAACCCATAGAAATCCCAATATTTTAGTTTTAAAATTAATGCACGTTGTATAATTTCCATTGACCCAGTGGTAATGCTAAATAATATAGGTATGAAAAATTTGAAGAAAAATACTTATATCTTTTAATCTCCAAATGTTTTATGAATTTCCATGCTGTAAGGCAAGATAAGGCAAATGGCATTTGCGAGAAAAGTCTCTGAAGATGCTTGTGCACTTTTTTCTACTAATAACGAAAAATTCTTATGAATTGTTTCTAATACTATAGTAATAGAAAGCAGTGTGGCACCCTCTCAAAAGGGAAGAAACAGCCCAGTCCCTGAGGACGGCACTGTCTGAAAAGAAATTTTTATTACATACAGTAGAAGCTCTTTTATAGAGAAAGAAAGAATTTGGCAGAATTCTTTGGAAGAAGAAAGGAAAGATTGGCTTAATAAAGCCCAGAGTATTAAATAAGTTAATATTAATTTCATCACTATGGGGTCTTTTCATATTAACTGCTTCAACTAAGCAAATACGGTTCTGCAGACACATATTTTTGTACTAGTTATTTTAATTATATAGTCTGCTGGAAATGTAGGCTGAAGCTGGCAGTTCCATGTGCTAACTTGTTTGTTTTTATAAATCTGTATTTTATAAAAGAATAAAACAAAGATATGGGTTTCTAAGCATTAGTTTGTATGACTCACCAGGCACAGTGCAATTTGTAGTAGTCTAGGCTACTTGACACTGCTAATAAGTGTAGTGGTTCAACCAGCAGGGAGGAAAAAAATATTTCATCTTGAGAAAATCACAGAACCATTTACAAGTTTGGGGTTTTTTAATGTTGATAATCAACATTTTGCCATTACTTGGGGATGGAAGGGCAGAGCAGGACTGAAACAGCAGAACACAAAAAGAAACAAAAATCCTGCCCATTTTGGAGAAGTTACTGACAGGAAAGGTCGATGTGGTGGATTGACCCTGGCTGGACACCAAGTGTCCACCAAAGCCACTCTATACTTCCCCTCCTCAGCTGGGCAGGGGAGAGAAAATATAATGAAAAGCTCATGGGTCAAGGTAACAACAGGAAGATCACTCAGACATTACTGTCACAGGCACAACAGACTTGACTTGGGGAAATTAGTTTAATTTATTATGAATCAAATCAGAGTAGGATAATGAGAAATATAAATTAAATCTTAAAACACCTTTCCCCAGCCCTTCCCTTCTTCCCAGGCTTAACTTTACTCCCAAGTTCTCCATCTCCTCCCCTCCAAGTGGTGCAGGGAGACAGTGAATGGGCGTTGAGGTCAGTTCATCACACGTTGTCTCTGCCACTCCTTCCTCCTCAGATGGAGGACTCCTCACACTCTTCCTCTGCTCTGGCATGGGGTCCCTACCATGGGAGACTGTCCTTCATTAACTTCTCCAACGTGAGTCCTTCCCATGGGCTGCAGTTCTTCACAACCTGTTCCAGCGTGAGTCCCCCACGGGGTCACAGATCATGCCAGGAGCCTGCTCCTGCGTGGGCTTCCCACATGCTCACAGCCACCTTTGGGCATCCACCTGCTCCGGCGTGGGGTCCTCCATGGGCTGCAGGGGGACAGCCTGCCTCACCATGGTCTTCACCACAGGTTGCAGGGGAATCTCTGCTCTGGTGCCTGGAGCACCTCTTCCCCCTTGTTCTTCACTGACCTTGGTGTATGCAGGGCTGTTTCACATAGTCTCAGTGCTCCCTCCTGCTGCAGTTGCTGTTGCACAGTTTTTTTCCACCTTCTTAAATATGTGATCCCAGAAGCACTACCACCATCACTGACAGGTTCAGCCTTGGCCCACAGCGGGTCCATCCTGGAGCTGGCTAGCATTGGCTCTATTGTAGATAGGGGAAGCTTCGAGCAGCTTCTCACAGAAGACACCCCTGTAGGCCCCCCACCATCAAAACCTTGCCATGCAAACACAATACACTGGGGTACCTCCAATCTGCCTACAACCTTCTGCAGAGAAATAACCAGAATAGGATTACAATAAATCTACAGACAGAATTATTTTAAAGATAAAGACAATAGCCAGGGAATGGCAGCAAATTCCCTGTTGTTTGCCTGACACTGAGAAAATCAGCCATTATCTATCAGGACTTGCTGAAGGCCATGGTGAGATGAGGAAAAGATAAGACTGCAGTGTCCTGCAATCTGCTGAATCCATTCACTAGATGACAGTGACAAGCTCTGAGAAACAGGTCTGTGGTCTCTGTATTCTGAAAAATATTAAGTCAATGGACATCATTTATTTGCTGTTTTAGTCCTGCTTATTCTCTTTCAACTCCTGGGGAGAACCTCGATTGGATTGTGTTTTCAGGCATAGTCTATGCAAGTGAATGAGAAGAAATGTAAGCATATCTGAAAACAGGGATCAACTGTAAGGTTTCCAATAGTTCAGAATGGAAGATAAATAGACAGAGCTGTAAAAAAATAATATTATTTAAGTGAAGCTGCAAATCTAACATATTCACATAATGTGCATTTTAAGGGTGTAATACTACATGCTGAATGAATGAACTAATGATGCATGTTCTCTGCGACTGTACTTTTTACTGCAAAAGGTGTAATTCAGCATTTTTTAGTAGAGCCAAACTCCCTATGCACAGAAATGTCCCATTGATTTCAGTGGCATAGGAATTAGTAGAGCAAGATTGGTCAGCTATCAAAGTGCATTACAGCTAAATGGAAAGGAAAACTAAAAAGTGAAATTTTAATCATGAAAAATGGTACATTCAGTGTTTAAGGAAAATTAGCTAGAGATGTATTTTTTGTTATTCAGTTTGGGCAGATAACTTCTTTGATAACTAGAAACAAGAATGGGCCTATTTGGGGATTTTGATTTCAGTCTTGATTTGGGGGTTTAGGTTTCCAAATTTCCACAATGTGGAGGAATTAATCTCTAGTCTACTAGGCATCTCCAGAAGACAACTGGAAAATCCATAGAAATAAGTAGATCCTCTAGTGTTGCTCAGTCTTCAGCAATTAGGGAATACTCCTCTAGAGCTTCACGAATGCAGCAGAGAAAGGACCATGAATAGACTTTGACTGATTCAGGAGCAGCTTTTTTGCCTACTAGAGTTTTGAGGAGACAAAAGTAACTAAAAATAATAAAAATAAAAGGTTCCCCTCACTTTTGGAATGATCATAACTTTAAGACAAAATCTTAAATACTTCCTCAGGTATCTCAGAGCTGCTGAGGAAGCCTTTATGTGACCTTACTGTGAAAACGAAGAGGAGTCCTACACAGAAAGAACATTTATTCTTTTTGGGTTTCAAGTTTATTGAATTGAAGATACTCCTGTTTCTCTTCAAAAGACTGCTTATCCCTCAAACAGAATCACTTCAGAAATTTGCTGTCTCAAACAAGAGCACTTCAGTTTCAAAAATCTAAAACCTTTCTTAAAAACTTTAGGAACTCTAACAACATACTATTTCTGAAAACTCACATACTATTTCTGAAGTCACATAGGAGTCCTCAGTTTCAGAGGTCTCTCTACACGTCTTTTTAAGCAAATATTGTCATCTATTAAATGACACTAGTTAGAAAACTTGTATTTGATGGAAATTTCAATACAGTGTTATCCTTTCATATGTTTATGTTCTCCAAGTAAGGATTCACAAATGGTTCATTCATGTCAGTTGTACGCCAAAGATTTTTTCTCATGCATGTTCCAAAGAGATCAAGTCATAGTATACTAATTTCACCTATTTACTGCAACAGGTCTTAAACAGCATGATGATCAAGAGTTTCCCTCCCTTTGCCTTACTTTTAATCTATATAGCACTCCATTAATGTGTATTCTAGTGCTTTTGGCTTAGTTTTCCGTAATTCACTAAGACTGGGAGTTTTACGTCTCTTTTGCATCAAAGGTCAACTGTATCAATCTCCCTTGCTGGGAAGAAAAGTGGAATTAATTTAACTGAAAACTGTTAATTGGCAAGAGGTTCTCCTTTCTGAATACAACATCACTACATATCTGAATGTGATAGCTATGCTTGTGTGGCAAGGAGTTCCTTAAGTAAAAATTGTCTCTGAAAGCAAGAGGAATAAGAATTATTATTATTATTATTATATTCCTTTTTATAATAATTATAAGTATAT
>WEKW01029654.1:0-15503 GCA_013389905.1 Sula dactylatra
ATCATATGCAGTGTGTTGTGTAATGGCACCAGTTCACTTAGGATTGGTTTCTATATCTCTGAAATAAAGAAGCCCATGTAGATGGACTTTTCTTGCATAAGGCTGCCATCATTGACAGAAGGTCACAGAGTTTGGGTACTGCTTGGGGTAGGCATTTGGATCCTCTGTTTTGATTTTGTGGAAACGCTACCAAACCTCAGCCATTAATGGGATGTGAGAAAAAAGAACGAAGAAAAATAAAAGCATTGCTTCTGACACTTATTGTCAAATTCAGTGGACTGAGATGCAGTGCACATAGAGTGAGGGATTTTGAAGGGGAACTGAGACCTTCAGAGTGATTTTACCCTGTATTTTTTTGGAAAACTTTTGAAAGTTCAAACTCTGGGATGCAGTTTACAAGTGATAATACTCAGTCCTCTAAATCTCAGCTCTTTGAAAACGTAATCTTTAACATAAGGGGCTCTAGCCCTTCAAATCTGTTGTTTTGNNNTGTTTTGTAGAGAACAGGTTATGAGTGGGATACTTCAACAAACACTGCTCAGCAGGGATGTACAGAATGCTGATCTCATAGGGATGGTGCTGGGAAAACATAAGGATTCATGGTGTGGGAATGCTAGGTGCTAGGTGGGAAAATATGAGACCTGACATTTCTTTAATTCCTCTTGCTTTTTCCCTAGGAAGTCCCTAGCTGATCATGATTTCATGTACTTCCACTTCCATCTGAAATGTTCAGTCCATTAGCTGATTTTGCATTGGCATGCCTTTAAAAATTAGTTATTACAATATTTGCTACCAAGTAGCCTACATAATACTGATAGGAGAGAATTAGTTTCTGACTATTGCTTTAGATGCAATGCATTTTTTTTTAAAACATAATATGCTGTGAAAAGCAGAGAGATTTTTAAACTGAATGAGACTAGTGTTAATGGATGCAGTATTTAACTCAACATTTTGTACAAGTCTGTTTCTTTTTTTAAAGAGTCCCATTTCATCAGTTACTTAAAAGGTCATGTTTAATGTCACATCAAAACTCTTCCAGAGAGATTTATTTTTGTTCTGGTGATGGCAATGTTAAGCAAATATCCAGGGTTCTGGTCACTGTCTTTAGTTCATTCTCTGTTTAAACATTATATTCAGGATTATTAAGGTATTTCAATCTTGTTTGACAGCTTTATGTTTTAAGGGACCACTGCAGTTCTCCTATCACTGAAAAAGCACTGTAATGATATGAAGAGGCTGCAATCATGTGTGAAGTGTGCATACTTCAGTAGTAGTGCAGTAGTAGTCACAAAGATTGGGGACAGACGGCAAGATTTCCACAGTTCACTAATTCAGTGAGAATTAGTAAATAGATCTTTGGGATCTCTCTCAAAATTCTAGATGTGAGTGACTTTGCCTAGCTATTCCTCCTCTAGAAACCAGAGCTAACTTTGCTTTCAAATCTTGTGGCTTTGGCTTTTTCATGTAAGTAACACTACTGCTCTTTTGATTATTCCATTGATCTTAAAGATAAATAAAAACTGGTAACTGATATGTTGAAATCTCTAACCACTGAAATAGTGAAGAATAACATTTATTCTTATTCCTGACAGAGGCAGGAAGGCTTGTGTAAATGAGTAACCAAAGGAAATGAAAACACAGGATAAAAAGCAGCGTATTGTAACACTGTTCTCCTAAGTAGTGAAATCAGACTAACAAACGAAGTTTTTAAACACAGAAAATGTAGATAAAAGAAAACTAGGGCAAAGAAGAGACAGATAAGACAGCTTCTGCACTGAACCTCAGTTTAAATTAGTTGGAAAAGATCATGAAGTTTGTCAAGTTAGATGCAAGCAGGTCCTAGCATGTGGCATAAAATAGCTTGGGAAGTAGCTTGTGAAACACATTAAAATTTCTAGTAGATTTTTTTAAAACATGTCCATCCCAGGAAACATATTTGTATTCTGTAGGTTAGATAGGTGACTGATGGACAAAGGGAGGACTGAAAAAAGATATAGCCACATTAAAGCACAAATTATTTTTGTCAGTGTTTGTTAGGAAGGATTCTATGTCAGCCTTTTTATAAGGGCCTTAGAGAGTCCTGAGAGAGGCCTGACTCAGTGACATTGCCTCAAACTGAAGTGTCAATGTAAGAGACATTAGAAAAATTTGCTAAGATAGGTAGTAATCAATTGCCAGGTTCAGCTGGTATTTGCTGAAAACTGGAAGGAGAATTTGCTGAAGTATTAATGGTGATATGAAACTTATTGTTCTAATCAGCTATGTCCAGTAGAAAGCAGAAAATGCGTTGAAATTCTAAAGAAATTTGGAGCACTATGGACCAAGTCTGACTTCCATCATTGGTAGCAGATATGATGAAAAAATGATAAGGGAGAGAATAGAAAATCATACCAATATATTTAGTAGCTGAAGGATCAGTGTGGCCTTTTCAGAGGGAATGATGCCTCTTAAATCTGAGGGGCTTTTCTTGAAAGGAATCGGTAAACTCTGGGGCAGGACCATTGGTGTTATGTACTTAGGTTTCCAAACATCTGAAATGAATGCCTCTCACTAAGTATTTTTAAAGGCTAAGTATCTTTAGAGAATAGGCATCTTCTTCTGGATTAATGGTTACTAAAAAGATATGAAATAAAGGGTTGATTCTACCTCAGATAGATCACAGAATCATAGAATGGTTTGGGTTGGAAGGGACCTTAAAATCATCTAGTTCCAACCCGCAAATAAGCAACTGTATCTTGTGGAGATTTTGCTGTTCATTATATTCATAAGTGATTTGCAAAGCAAGGTAAGTAGTGTGATGACAGAGTTATTTCATAATTATTCAAACTTAAACTGACTGTGAAGATTAGGGTGGTAGCTAATGAAATGGCAGATGTATACGGAAAACAGTTTCAGGAGTACATATACATAGCAGAGTGCTTTGAGCTGCTCAGAAAAGAGATCACAGAGTTTCTTATCTAGGGTGTTCTAAAACCTCTTCTCTCTATTTATCACTGTTTAGAAAGACAAATAGAATGTTAGGGATTTGGGGGAAAAATTAAGGGAAATATAGAAAACATCATGTCACTAATTTGTTACGCCTACTTAATGAGAGCATGATATTTTCTTTGCCTTATCTGAGAAAGGATTTTGTAGAGCTAGGAAAGTACGAGGAAGAACAAAGGTGGTCAAAGATGTGGAGCAGACTTTGTATGAGAACTGATTAAATAGACTTGTTCTCATCCACTTGGAAAAACGAAAACTGAAGAAGGATATTACAAGACGTATAAAAACATGTGATGTTCGAAAGGCAAATAGGGATCTTTGTTTGCTCTTCTTTCATGAAAGGCAGCAGATTTCCAGTACATACAGTGAATTCCTTTCTTACACAATGCAAAACTAAACCATGGAATTTTATGCTTCAGAGTGTTTTTTTATCCATTTTATTCCAAATATAATAAAAATGTGATTTTATGTAAGAGTGGGAAACATAATCATGAATGGCATTAAAATTTATTTTGAAACCAACTAAGATGCAGCATCTGGAAATGCATAGCATGCAGTCAGTTGGCTATTGGGAGAAGGTACACAGGTGAAGCATCTTTGTACTTCCATAGAATCATAGAATGATAGAATGTCCTGAGTTGGAAGGGACCCACAAGGATCATCGAGTCCACCTCCTGTCCCTGCACAGGACAACCCCAAATTCATATCTCTGAGGACGTTGTCGAAGTGCTTCTTGAACATCGTCAGGCTTGGCACTGTGACTACCTCCCTGGGGAGCCTGTTCCAGTGCTCCACCGCCCTCTGGGTGAAGAACCTTCTCCTAATATACAACCTAAACCTCCCCTGGCACATCTCCCTGCCATTCCCTCGGGTCCTATCATTGGTCAGCACAGAGAAGAGAACAGCACCTGCCCCTCCTCCTCCCCGTTTGAGGAAGCTGTAGAACATGATGAGGTCTCCCGTCAGTCTCCTCTTCTCCAGGCTGAATAAACCAAGTGATTTTAGCCGCTCCTCATACGGCTTCCCCTTTAAAACCTTCACCATCTATGTGGCCCTCCTCTGGACACTCTCCAGTAGCTTTGTATCCTTAATATACTGTGGTGCCCAAAACTGCACACATTACTCAAGGCGAGGCTGCATGAGCACAGAGTAGAGCGTTCCTTATATGCTGTCCCTAGCAATGTGGTGTCTGCTGACAGTGACAGTTCTGCTCTGTCCCAGCACAATCCTTCTTTTGTTCTAAAAGTTGAAGTTATTAGTAATTATAAAAATTGTGTGCTTTGATTCTTATGTCATTGTTCCTGGAAGAGTGTAAATTTTACAGCTAGCAATGTTCTGAAAGTAAAAGCAGTTCTGTAACATGTCGCTTTGTCTCAGGACTGCCATGCCTATCTCCTAATATTATTGAAAAACCTCTGTTCATGGGCAGATTCAAATGTCCTGGCATGCCTCATTATTTCGTGGGACTTATTTAAAACATACAGGAAGAGTTGCAATGAGGCTGTTAGTAAGCGTGTGGACAATATATATTTGGGTTTTCAGAAAAGTCTTTGACAAGTTTCCATGCCAAGGCTCATTAAAGGAACAACATTGTTATGGGACTGGAGGAAAAGTTAATTTATAGACTGAAAGATGGTTAAAGGATAAGAAACAAATTTCATTGATGACATGGTAGTTTTAGGGTCATTGGCTACTGTGATTTTTGAAAGTAATTTTGAGGGATTGTTTGTCCTGGACTCAGATCAGTGCTGCTACTTCCAGTCCCTCTGGGATCTATAGGGAAGATGAGCGTAAGCATGGCACAATGATTTTGCCTCACTTCTGAAACAGGCAATGTAGAGCTTTTCTATTTTTCCCTGCCCAGCCTGAGGGACAAGCATGTGAGTGAAAGCACTTGCATTTACTACTAATCCAAATAATTTAAATAGGCCTTGCTCATTCCATCATTTTTTTCAGAGGGAAAAACAGTCCCAGCACATGTTGTGATATGTCCTTTTTCCTATTGTATAGTTATTCTATTTTATAGATATTCTTTTCTATTCTCTTTTATTAAGATGGCTTTTGAGACTTGAGCCCCAGTCCACAGTATAACATAAAGCCTGGGCTTCTGATTCATCCTTTCTTGTTTTTTAAACACCAAGTGGTTGTAAGGAATTCTCAGAATGGTAAGAATGTCAGTCTTCCTTGAGATTTTCCAGTTTGCCAAGAAATACTGGTTTGTCATCATTCCCAGTGAGCTTTGCTAAGAAACATCTGAAATATTTACTAGATATCAGTTCAAACTCCAGCTAATATGTCTGCAAATGCATAGAAAATGTTAGAAAGCTTCTTCTTAGAGACACTACCTACAGCATCACCCTTTGCTAAACTTGCTTGATATTTTTCATTTTGAGACCCAGCTTTCACTCACTTAAACCTGGAATTATTCCCATGATATTTCTTCACACAGTTACTACAGTATAAAAGAACTCACAATAAAAATAATGTAATTAGAGATGTGTGAGAGACCTAAAGCAAAATTGCCTGGACTACTTTATTTTGTCATTTTCCAGTTGTGAAGTTACTTTGCCACAGTAACTTAAAAAAAATTCAGGACTTTCAAAAAATCACTTCTGTGCAAAAGTGAAAAAATTTTCACATTTTCGATCAAAATGTGGAGTAGAAAGTCTGCAAGTGAAATACTAAGGCTCTGTAGGCAGCTAAATTGCTGTGATAAGACTCCAGAGTCATCACATCATTAAACTCTATTGAATTTTCATCTTCTAAATTTTTTCTTTCTTTTTGTGTAAAGTCAATGTGAAAGGACTGGATCACAAAGCAGCAGCTGTCTTTTTTTTTTTTTTTACTAGAGGAACTGCATATTTAGGACTAGATTGTGCTGTTTTCATGCAGTATAGCATGTTTTCATAGTTTAAGAATCAAAGCATAGGTGTGTTGCACCAGGGAAGCATCAAGAGCAAGAACAAATCGAATAAGACGTACTATGTAAATCAGCCTCCATGAAGTACACCCTCATCAGTGCCCCCATAGACATGTTA
The DNA here is from genome assembly GCA_013389905.1 of Sula dactylatra. Lineage (NCBI taxonomy): Eukaryota > Metazoa > Chordata > Aves > Suliformes > Sulidae > Sula > Sula dactylatra. The sequence goes on from WEKW01029654.1 coordinate 6,024, forward strand.
GAATTTTTTTTCGGTCAAGATAGGAAAGTGTCTGGAGAAAGTGCACAGCAGTCCAGGCAAGCACTTTTTCAATTGGAAGGTAGTAAAGGTTTGTAGTTGTTTGCATGGCAGGATTTCCGAGAGCAAAATACCAGGAGTATTCTAACAGGAAGTTGATACTACCCCAGGAAAATGAGATATTTCAGGAGGTTACCTAGTTTGTACCAAACAGACCTCCTTATTCCTAAATTTCTCATGCCCTTTATCATGCTCAACAGAAGCACCTTTCAGCTGCATCTTGCCTGATGCATACAATGCCCATTTTGTTCAAATGAATGGCAGTAACCTTTATTCTGAAGAAATAGCTAGTCCACCAGGGGAAATGTAGCATTGCCTCTGTAGTTCCTCTGTTAACTCCTCATCAGTTATGGCTGAGCAACAATCGTATTTTCCTCCTCTCCATTTTGTGAACTCCAGTTCCAGTCTCTGTGAGTGATCACTGTATGGTTCATTAACTTTTTATACATACAAACTAATATCTTGAGAGCTGTTATTAATAGCCACAGGTGATGGCATCTGGCCAAATTTCTTTTACTGCTTTGCTCAAAGTGTTTTTTGCCATGATAACATTTGTGTGAAATGACACTGTTGGACAGTAATTCCACATTTAGAAAGCAAATATTTTTTTTCTGAATTCTCAAAATTATGCTGAATTGTTGCAGAAAACATTGAAAATTGTGAAGGACAGGACTTTCCAGGGAGTGTGATGTTGATTTATCTCTGCCATCCCCAAACTGCATGAGAGTTTCATCATGTGTATACCATAGCGTATAGAAATGGAATGGGATGAAAATGGTTTTATTTCTTCTGCATGTTTTATCGTTTTCAGTTGAACTACAGTTAAAATTAAGAAAACTTTATAGGCAGAAGTATAGGGCAATAGGGAATATGTAATTTGGTATTCTAGGAGTCATAACAAGTATGCACCTTTGAACATTTCCACTGTGTGCTTAAGTTGAAACATACAAATGGACTGACTCGATGGGTGAACCTCTGAGTAAATATTTATAGGACAAACCCATAAGACTACTTTGTTGAAAAACATTATTTTACCCTTTATGGAAAAGACCACCAACACAAAGAAGTAGGGCAGAGGAAGGGTTTATTTCTGCATCTGTCAGCTATGCTCACCAGCCCAGCTGGTGGAGTGCTTGAGCTCTCACTCCTTCCTCAGCTTTTCACCTGCATATCTGGCCAGGGGCTGGCAGTTCCTTTCTAGGCTATACAGATACTTGTTACAAGAGCCAGAAGCTCTGCCTGAGCAAATTTGCCCTACTATTTCCATGTATACTTAGTGTGGCACTGTGTGGATATCACTGAGCAAGCCTCTGAGGTGGCCTGCATCTCTGAAGTATGACTCACTGCGCTTTGTCAGCATGTTCTTAAGTGTCTTGAAGCATGTTGCTGCAGCTGCAGTTAAAGGAACTACTGAATATAGGACTAAAAAGGCTGTTAATGATAAGACCACTTCTTTAAAAGTGTAAGACAGAATCTTCTAAAAGATCATTTGTCTATCATTTTGGTTATTCAAAGCCTATATCATTTCAGAAAAAAAAAAAAAAAAGACTTCAACTATGACACTAATGCATTTGAAAATTGTACCTAGGCTGATGAAAACTTTAATTGATGGTAATCAGGATGCTGCCTGCATGTGTTCAGTAAATGCATAAACTAATACTTTTCTTGCTTTTTAAGTTATTGTGTATGAAGTATTAATTACTTCTGCCATGCATTAGTATTTCAGGGGTTTGTGCTACAAAAGATGCATCATTTGACTAGTTAGTACTGGAAATGCACAGAGAGCCCACTCTCAATTCAGGAGATGAGTTCATGAAGCTAATTAACAGAAGATATTTGATTGAAATAAAGATCCATTTAGAATGAAGCTTTGCACAGATAGGATAGCCTGAATTTCCATGGTCTAAGACGATGGACCTTCTAATTATGTTTAATTTTGCTCTAAACTTGGTTAACATGTAAGTACCCAAGTATTGCTTTTATAACTACAGCATAAGTGAGTGTTCCTAAAGTGACAAAAAAAAAAAAAAAAAAAGAGTTAATGGTGCACAGAACTATGAGCTGTTCAGCTGTTCCCTGTGCTTGAAGTCCTAATTTCTGGTAATGGGTTTTCCTTAGTATCTTTGGTTACTTCTGGAAGTGGGGAGTCTTTTTTGCGTCTGTAGCCACCTCAGAGAGCTCTAATAATACTTAATAGATGTCACATTCTTCCTCCTGCTCCAGTAAATGCATGAAACGCATTTTGTTTGATGCCCTGTACTTATGTTAGTATGCATAAATTGATCAATTTTCACTTGTGTTAATGTCTGCCAAATCTGAATCAGGATACTGATCTGTTTCTGAGATTCCTGAGTAGTACCCTCTGGGGAGTAAGACAGCTTGAAATATATTTATCATCTTTGTTCTGAAAATTTGCAACACAATGCAAACTGACAGCTGTAGCATACAGGAATGCTCAGGCCTAACCTCATACCACTCTGAGATAACTCAGTTCCCAGACTGTAGAGGACACGCTTCTAGTGGAGAAGAAAGGACTTCTATGACTGGGAGAATTTCTCTAGTAACTTCTTGTACTGCTCTGTCCTGGTAGGTTCCCTTAATTCTTCTCTTCACTTGTTCTCCTGAAGGGATTCAGGCTTTTTAAATTTTTTTAACATCTTTCTCTTCTCCCAGTCTTTTCCCCTGGGCTGCTTGGGGGGCATAGGTAGAGGAAGAACCAGCTTCTCAGCACTGCAGCTTTTTTGGATGTGGTTTAATAAGCTGAGACAATGTGTTCCAGCATAAGCTGACTCTGATTTTGTGGTGGCAGGGGGAAAGAGACCTAGTGAACAGCAAGATTGACATGTAGCTTGGGACACAGAGTCTTGGAGCTGCAGCGAACTGGGCTGTAGTTATAGCAACAGATTGCTCAGGCATGGGTTGAGAGTATCCACACAGTTCATATGAGTTGGTGGCCGCTGCATTTGCTGTTGTTATCTGTTGTGCTCCCTGTGTAGCTGGTGCTGTGTCTGTAAGTAAGCATCTATTGCTGTGTCAAAGGAGATAACCTGCAGTCAGGTATTATATAGGATGTAAGGCCTATAGGGATTTTGGCACCTGTTGGAGCAACCACACGGCTATGACAGTTTCTCCAACAGAAGCATGTAAGCATATGAAACAGCCTCTGCCAAAGAGTGTCCTAGGCTCTGGGGAAGGAAGTTTCTGGGCATTTTGAGCAACCAGGATGGTATCTGGTATGCAGTTTGGATTCTGGGACCTATTTCCCATCAGAAACTTCAGCATTAATTCTGCACGTCCTTTAAACCACAAAGCCCTTGCACAGCAAAGAACAGTTCAAACGTTGATCAGTTCTTAACTGATTTTGTGAATTGAAGGACAAATGAATTATCTGGCTATACTGTCCTTTCTTTGTCACATTCAGTTAGGTAGTCTGTTTAAAAAAAATTCTAAATATCTGCCATTTTTTTTTTCCCTTTCCTTTGTCTCCTTTATTTGTCTTACTCCAAAAGTTGAATAAACAAGATGTCTTCAGCCAAAGATGTGGCAGGAGGCGGTTGTCTGCAAAGGGAGATACTGAAAGTTAAACTTCTGAGTATGCAGATCTAAGGAATAGCCTGCCTTCCTAATAAACCATTACACTTTTGCATGTCTCATCAGCATTGTAAATATAAAGAACTTCTCTGCAGCTTAACCTGCCATCTCAGACTGTATTCCAGTAATAAACCACCATAAGGAGTAAGTAATGAATAAATGTGAGTCAGCTCTGTTGTTAAGAAATACAGCTTTGCAAGTTTCTGTTGTAATTTTTACAGAATATTTCCTCTCTTCTGAATTAGAGATCTGCCAAATTATGAAACAATTTGGATAGTCTGCAAACAGAGCCATTTCCTGGATAGCATAGTGAAATTTCTAATAATTGAGAGCCCTTCTGTCAATAGAAACTTTTTCTTGTTTGTTTATTTTAATAACATGGGAGGTAGGAGATAAGAACACAAGCTGTCATTAGAGCTCTGCAGATACCAAAACGGCCTCTAGCTGTATGAAGATCAGCATATAAAAGTGCTTCCATAATGATCACAACAAAAATATGTTGCTCTTACCAAGGCACTTCTCAACTGCAAAATATTTAATGAGCATTAACCACTTGGCTGTGTTCCTAAATCAGCAGCCAGTGTCTGAGAAGCCATCTCAGCTACATGAGTAGGTGAAAACTGGAGTTAATTGCATAAGTCAGTAAGTTGCCACATTGCATTTTTTTTAGTCTCTCACAAATCAGTATGTCATAAGCTACTGGAGGCTGAGAGAAATAGGAGTAGATCTAACACAGCTTTTAATGGGAATTTGGCTGTGATACAAAGGGCCAGATGAAGCTGTGGATGGGGAAGGGAAGAGAAAACCAGTGGTTATGCAGCCTTGTAATGTGAGCGGGAGAATGTGCTGCAACAGAGTGTTTCAAGGGGTGGCTGAAGCCCTTGAACCTTCTTCCTAAATTTGCTCTCATTTATGGCATTGAGACACTTTAGCTGTGCTTGATCTTTGATAGGGGAAATGGAATTTTGCAAGTCTTTTAAACACTGTCCAGAGTGTGTGAGGAAGCCTGTGACTTGTATAATGCAGTGCCTCCTGCATTTCCATAGATATGCTGCTTAATTGGCAAAATCTCAGTATGTTATATGCCACCAGGAGAGAAGAGGGCAAGAGGAAAGCATCCATTTGTATGAAGCAGTGCACCAGTGGAAATTCAAAGTGCAGAGCTCAAGAACTGACACAGCACAAGCAGGAACAGTGCTGGTGCCATTCCTGTGGCCAAGTACTCAACAACCAATTTGTAAGTACCACTTGGACCGTGCTTCCTTTCACTTCCCATTCAGACAGCATTGACACTGTTACCAGTTGCTATTATTTATGCTAGTTTACTAGTATTAGTCATTTCTTTATAGGAAGGAAAAACAAAGCTTCTACCTTTATTCCACAAAGGCTATGCTATATCCATTAGCAGAAAGAATTTTGTTTGTTACCAGGTGTGACTTAGTTCAAACTGTGATTTAAGATGTATGGCCTTTCATTTAATTTCCAACCCTAGCTTCAAAACACATCTGTTTGTCCAAATAAAGAAACTTAGGTAATGCTTTACAAGTGTATCAGCATAACATTCTTGTTTGTGCATCTTAGAGAGGATGTTTTCTTAAAATAATAATATGTGTGAATTGCCATAGTGCTTGCAATTTCTAAGCATTAACTTCCTTCAAAAAATTTTTTTAAAATCTCAGCCTAAAGAAACTGAGATGGTCCAAAACTACTGTGTTTAATTTCTGTATATTTTTTTCCCTTGGAAACATAAACCATACTATCTAATACATGTGATCTCACAGAAAACATGACACTCCTGTCCACCACTTGTTGAACAACTGATATTTATAAATGTGTGACTTCCTTAATCTGTTTTTCAGTTTTCTGGTGAAGTCTACAAATGAGCTATAAATATAGATTTACTTTTTTTCCCATCTTAGAAACTTTGCCCAGAGACCAAGTTAAAGCTGTGACCACTTCTGTTTGATACACCACTATATTTCTGTACATATTTATGTATTTACTTAGTTGTATGTATTTCTAATGCATAACTATGAACTCATAGATGCAATCTCTGAAATACGTGAGACATACTCACACGTTTTTGCAGAAAACCCTCTTCAAAGTTCTGAGATGTGCTGTACGTGTTAACTCTGTATGAACCTGAGCCATTTCCATTTTTCTTAGTATGAAAATGTTGTTATGCTAATTCATCCTGATTTTTTGGCTCTGTGCAAGTCCAGGTGTTGATTATAATGGAAGAGGAGAAAGAGAAATTCATACAGGCCTGTATGAAGCAATAACAGACAACTGCTTTTAACTCACTTTGTTACAGTAGAAATTCCTTACTGAAATGGCCTATATCTCTTAGTCAGTCATGTAGGGACTGCACTGTAACGGACCACAAGCATGGCTGTTACTACCAGTACTGAATTATGTAAAGGATGGCCAAAGTAAATAAGCAGGAATACATTAGTCAATTATCTGTGTGTATCAAGAATATATACCCTGAAGTGTAAAGCATCTGGACAGTGATAAAAAAGGGCAAAAGAAAAGGGTTCTGTGAAGGTAGGAGTTTACTTCAGACCATTAAGCTAGGGAAATCTGGGGAATGAGGTTATTTTCTTGAGCAAGTAGAATATTATTTAAAGTGTGTGACTAGCAGGTTATGGAGTTTATCTGGATCTGAATCTGCTGGGAATGCAACTGAGCAGCAGGGACTGTCTAGCTCGTTTCTGCAGCTTACTGACAGCCATTTTTAATTAAGAAATTGGAGAGAAGGCAACTGCAAAGGTTGACCTTTCAGACCTGATTCTTACTAATCTGTTAACGTTGAAAGTAGGAGGCAAATTGGGTAAGTGTGGCAACAAAAAATACTTTTCAGCCTTCTCAGGAAAGATGAGGAGGAGACAGCAACATAACAATGGTGGCTGCCTTCCAGTATTAATTTGAGCTGCAGTCTTTCTTGAGTCTATGTCTCCATCTGCTTGCTATGTGCCATTTTCCAGAATATTTTCCAGAACCTGTCCTGTTAACCTGCTGTCGCAAAAAATGATTCCTCCTCCTTCGTCCGGTCCAGGAAATTTAATACTGATGCAGAATTCAGCAGTGGAGACCACGAACAATGCACCTTCCTCTCTAATACTAACCCTACCTCTTTAGCAAAGCATTTAGCATATAACATGTATATTACTTTTCTCCAAATTAACATTCAGCTGTTCTTTCAGGAGAACCATGAGTGAAATTTGAAACTGAATTTAGCCATGGAGAAGTCTATGACAATACTCACTATGTGCCACCATAAATCTGTAGAAGCCTTACTGATTTTTCCACCCAATTCCAGCCACTGTTCAAAGAGTTCTACAGTTTTGCTGATGCTTTTCTGGTTTTCATCTAAATGCAGAGGGAAGATGGACAGGATGGGGGAAATGAGTTGTGTATTCTCTATCTTCTGGCAGTTTGGTGTTTGGGTTGCGAAGTTGGAGCACAGCACTGTCAGTCATTTAGAATAAATAGGAAACCAAATGATCAGTTGTTTATGTGTATAGGTTTTACAGCACTGTAACATGACCTGAGGTACATTGGGGAATTCTTTAGAAGTATGGTTAATACATTGAAAGATAAAGAAGAATATGAGTAACATTTTTATCTTTCTGGTCCACGTTATAGTTTAAAAATTCATTGTCCTCCATGGTAAAGTGACTGCTAATCTGAAGACACTACAGTGGAGGGAAAGGGAGCAAAATATTGAGGAAACAGGAGTTTAGGAAATTATAAAGTGGGGTGACAGCAGAGCAGAGAGACATCTTTCAGCAGAATGCAGCCAACTAAAAGATGGTTAAAATTTCCCAGTAGGAGGAGCCAACATGGATAATTTGACAGGATAAACATAGTCCTGGTGATACCCTGGAGAAATAGGAAAGAAAATGATGAGTGGCTTCATGGCAAAGTATGTATGTACCTTCCCCTGCAGGTGTGGAAAGGACTGACAGCTCTCTGGCAGAAGAAAGGTAGAAAAATGAGTGTAAGCAGAAATAAAATGGATTGCGAGTGCCTTGACTGTCTCCAGCTGTGTGGTTATTTCTTGGCTTGTGTGCTGTGTTCCTCAGAAGGCTCACAGACAGCCAACAGGAGAAGGTAGATTGGAGATCCAAACCTGTAATGGCAATCTACAGCAAAAATATCAAACTGGTAAAAGAACTTGAAATAGGCAAAAATGAGGAAAGGAGTGAAAGACAGTATTATTTAGTAGTTGTGAAGGAGCTTTGTATAAGCAATATGTGAAGAAGAGCTCTTGATAGTAACTACACAACTGTAGAACATGTAGAAATGTTTGCTAAGTACAGACCATAGCATAGTCTGACACANCACAGTGGGTCTGGCTCTGAAGCAGAAGGTGAATTGCCCCTAAGTGATCAGGCTGGATGTTTCAGCAAGGGTGCAGCAATAGGTACAGCAGTCAGGAATGACTGCAACAAACAGCTTCAGCCACTTTAACCACATATGCACAACCATATGCAACTGTGGTGTTTATGAGTTGAAGAAACAAATTTCCTCTAAATCATGCAGGCACATCTGGATAGTCTTAGTGCTAGGAACTTAAGTTTAGTCTCTTATTTCAGGGTTTTTTCTTTTTGGTTTACAGCCTTGTTCCTCCAGTGCAGAGGAAGATTGGCAGTCTTGTGTTCACAGGAATGACAAAGCAGAGAATTTTTTCTCACTCTGCATGTTCACAATACAGTAAGTATAAAATAACCAGATATTTCCTTTCTATAAACAGTGATGGAGGGGAATGTTGCAAGAACTTTTTGCATGAGTACATTCTGAAGTTGTCTGTGTTTGGCATAGCTAGACAAGCGCTGGGGAGAAGTATTGAATATTTTACTCCAAAATGAGGAAATTTGACTTGTATGTTGACAGATGAATTTGCAAATTATTTACAAATTTCTGATGGTTTGTTACTCATTAAGAACAATTTCAGATATTTTGAATGGGATGTGTGATAGCTGAATGTCAGGTTTCTTACCTGCTAACTGNGTTTTGGTATAGATTTCTAGACCATGCTGTCTCATTAATAGGCTAGCAAAGGCAAGGTTGAGACTAGAACCAGGGAAATCTGGGGTTATAAAAATTTGGTTATTATGGTTGCTCGAGGACGTGCTTGGGATGGTGAACATATGGGACATTGTTTTGGTGGTGATAACGGTTTGGAATGGTATTTCTGAATTAAACTGTTTTCCTTCAGTTCTGATGTAATTCAGTTGTCATGCCTCACACTTGTTTACAAGTAGGGTATCAACCCAATTCAAGCTTTTAATTACACTTTTCAGAATAATGCTGTGCATTATCTGGCTTGGGTCAAAAGCCATCCTCACTAAAATCAGGAGTAAGGCAGTGGCAGATTTTGAGCAGGATCAATGATTTTGATGGTATCACATTCTGGATTTAAGCTGCTATGTTTCTTGTGACCCTGTGAGCTGTTTCAGCCACCAGAAAAAACCCTTAACCAACCACGTTATAATAAATACCAGTTGTTTTAGTCTAAGAGTGTTGAATCTGTGGAAGAGATAGTGATACTGTACACCTAATTTGGCCAAAGGATGGAATAATGCAATAGGCTTCTTCCTACAACACTGAATCTGCACCAAAAAGAGAGGAGGCAAATTTTTCCATTAAAAGGTGCAACTCTTACACTGAGGTCAACCCATCCTTGAGCTTTCTAACTGCATCTTCGTATTCCTGGTGAAATGTGATTAGTTTTCACATGCTGAAGCTGATAAAAATTGGAAGATTTCACTATCCTGTGAATTCTGTGAATTCTGTTATGGATTTCTAAAAACAACAATTTTTTGT
>WEKW01029657.1:11167-22536 GCA_013389905.1 Sula dactylatra
TTTCTTTCCAACCCTTGTTCACACATCTTTCCTGAAAAATTTCAGGATTTTGTACATAATCTCTTGCTCTTGCTATCTAAAACTCATTAGCAAGGTCTAGGGGCTGATTAGAAATAATTTATTGATCCTGTGTATGGTCTAATTATTGGCATAGTTGTTTACATAATAACCATAGATACATGACACTAGCAGGAACACAATGCCTCTGGTTAAATACTTATTTTTAGTTAATATCACAGAAGGCGTTAAGAAACAATACTGATCTATTGTGCTGAGAAGATCTAACTTATACCAAGGCCCAAATTCCACTGTTGTATCTTCCATCTGGGAAAAGACAGTCAAGAATGAGGGGAAGGACAGGTCTTTTCACCCATAGGATGATGCACATTAAAGGAAGGTGTTTGATTTTACTGATAGTAGGTTGGGAATCTAGTTAAATTTATGGTCTCTCAGCTGTTTGAGCTTACATTTTGATTTATTTAATAGATACATTTCCTTTTACAAAACATTCAGCTTTTCCTGAAGTAACCCTCTCTTGGTCCTTTTACAAGAAAACACACACCACACACAGACACCCTGGTTAAAGATTTGATTCACTGTCTTTCAAATTAATGTGCCTAAATAATCAAAGTGTATTAAGAGCATTGTGTTGACATTACAGAATGGTAAAAGTAGCTCTTCTTCAAAAGCTTTCATGGCAGCACCAAATTATTAATTCAGACTAACTGAATTGATCTTTTGTATTTCTTGGTAGCTTTTTTCTCCCACAGAGCTAAGTACAGCTTGACAACATTTAAAATTGGGCAGGGAAAGGGCCAGCAAATTATAAGAACTCACTCACTTGTTATGATTTTTTCATGCAAATATTAAAAAAGTAATAAAACCCAAATGAAAGCACAAAAAAAATGTAGTTGTCATGCTTACATACCTGAGGAATTGAAGCAGTAAACCTTAAATGTTTTAAAGGTTTCAGCATGCCATGGCACTAGTCCAGTGTTGCCCTTACCACATTTCTTGTTGGACGTTATCCGAGGAATGACAACGAATCCCTCTTCCACCCATCCATAGCTGCAATAAAAAGCATCAGTCCTTTTAATATTGGATTTATCACCAGCCTCAGATGTGTGTAAAGGCGATCACTAAAGGTAATGAGACAATAACTCATGTCATATACCTGCATGTTTCAAAGCCATGTTTCAAAGCCTTTTCAACTTGTTCTTTACTTGCCAATTGTAGATTCAGTTGATTACATGCATTATGTGCTTCTGAGAAATTCACTTTCTCCTCAAGATAAATTCCTACACCTGTGATCCTGCAAGGTGAAAGAATGGAACCTGTAATTTAGACATAAATATTCAAGGTTAGTATTTAAATATTAACATTTATTCCTCATGAAGAACTGAAGATCACATTCAACGGAATGGAACATTTTTAAAAGTTTCTGGCTTGAGGAAGTAGAAAACTAATTTCTAGCAAAAAGGACAAACTTTAAAAACAGAACTTATTTTCTTAACACAATAGTCTAGAATTTCAAGAGTTTTGGCTATTATTAGACTAAATGCATATACAGTTGGAATTTGAGTCATTACCTGGAGTCCGTTTCTTCTTAAAGACACTCTTATTTGTCATATTCACGCAAAATGGGAAAAGCAATCAGACAGGGATTTTTTTTCCTTTTTTTTTATATTAAAATTATAAAACTAACAGTTGCACTGAGGCACTGATTCTGTCAGTATACCACTCTAACCAATATGAGTTCTATCAAAGGTGTAATACATAATTTTTCATGGAATTAATATACCAATTAGAAAATATGCCTCTAAAGATTTTATCATTCCTTATGTTCCTTATTCCTCCTAAACTTATCTTTTTTTTTTTTTTTTCTAGCTTGGCATGAGGCTTCCAACCCCCAGCCACCTTCAAGCATTCAATTTACTGCGCACTTGGCAGGCAGCAGGAAAACAGGGGATAATCCAGGTAATTTATGACAATTTTCCCCATTCCTGCTCCATAGGCAGTTCATCCATCTTTTTTAGATAGCCACACCTGGCACACTATTTATGACATCTGCACTAGGAAATGCACAGTTTAGGTCTGAGTACACCTGCTCTACTTTCAAAGCCTGTGTTGAGGACGTAGGACAGAATTCGGGATTTGACACAGACAGGGAGAAAGGATATTATTCTTTTGCCTCCATACTTCACCAGCAGCATATACTCAAAAAAAGATTTTTTCTTTTTGAGTTACATACAGTAATTGCCATATTAAATAAACATTTCAACATTTACTTGCAAACATTTCAGATAACCAACAGCCACAGGTGTTACTTCCTTGCTCAATATGCTTTTCAGACTGTGTTCTCACCAGGTATGTACACTAATGAATACTTCATAAAATCTATGCATCAGAATACAGGCAGTCCACAAACTCTCAAGGCAGGATGAACTGACGCCTGCAGATCCACCACATGACTTCTTAGCAACAGAGGTTATATTGAATTTTATGAATGAAAAGACGGAACTAGCAGCCAAGCCACTCCCATGATGAGAAGGGGATAAAAATATGACTAAGCTTGTGTGGAAAGCTAGAAGAAAAGCAGGCTTTTCACTGCTGCTCCCGCTGGGTGTAGTGGAATTGGAAATGGCTTCTGGTAAAAGATGCATCTCTGCTGTCCTTACATTTAGCTTAGTTGGTCTTAAATATTTGGTAGAGCAATCATTGAATTAGATGGATTTATCTCAGCAGCAATGGAGGCTGAGGCCTCCCATTAACGCTTGCTGGTATGGTGTAGACCCAGTCACATGGCAGGTGAGCCACTGAACACTTCAGCAGTCCCCACAGCCAAATTATGGCTGCATCCAGCCCTGACTTGAACATAAGACAAGCCCAAACATATTGCATTGGGATGCAGAGAAGCCTTGTTGCTCAGTGAAGATGAGTGTGTAGGTATCAAGGACCTCAAATTGATCCAAGTAGTCCCAGTGTGAAGATGATTCATACTGCCAGATTTCTTCCTTTCAGCCAGCCTGCCTTCGTGAATGTCCTCTTGTATGTCTTCATTTTGGCCAAAGTACTTCTATGTTGGAGAGGTCAAACACTGGAACAGGCTTCCTAGAGAGGTGGTCGATGCCCCAAGCCTGTCAGTGTTTAAAAGGCATTTGGACAATGTCCTTAACAACATGCTTTAACTTGGTTAGCCCTGAAGTTGTCAGGCAGTTGGACTAGATGATGGCTGTAGGTCCCTTCCAACCGAAATAGTCTATTCTGTTCTAGGTGTTCCAGTGTTAAGTTTTCTTGATTCCCTTTTGCTAACAGGCAACTCTCCTGGTCTTCCTGAGAATCATTTCTGGTTTCCTGAATAACTCCCTGTCTCAGCTGCTGAGGCGCATCCCACAATTCCTCTTTCTTAGTTTTCAAGACCCCATGCCTCCTTTAGGGTTTATGCCTAATTCCTTTCTTCCCTTGCTACATTTTATGCTCAGACTTCACTCTTACTGTTATTGCTTACTTAGTCAATTATTTTCCTATCTTTATATTTGAGCTAATACAACTTATAAAAAAATGTAATGTTGAGAATGAAAGTTTCTCAGTGACCAACTTTGCAAATTTCAAATAAAGCTGAGCAGCTGACTGAATGAAATTTCCTGAAACCTTAGAAAGTTGCCTAGATACTTGTAAACTGTTACAGTGTTTAGTAATTTAATTAAGGACAAATAGTTTTAGATGAGAATTGCATGACAGATACGTAGCATAATGTAAAAATTCAATACCAGAAAATTAAGTCTTAAGTGATAAGAAAAGTGACTGTAGGTCATGGACCAAAGCTGTACCTTAGAATTCACTAAGCCTTTTAATACAAAATGGTGAAGTAAAAGAAAAGTTTTGGAAAAGTTACCAGGTTCAGTCTAAATTCCAGATGGTTTTACAGTGTGAGCAAGAAATCCAGAAAGAGAACTGTAGCCTCTTCAAATCTTTTCATCAGTTCTTAAATCACCTCTGAACTCTGTTCTAAAGATGACTGAGTTTGTACAGGAGGCAGACTAATCCTTTAGAAGCATATTATCCTTTTTGGTCCACAAGCTGCACATAGCTGTACTTTAAGCTTTGCTCTATTTAGTTAATTAATAATGGGACATTCTCCTCAGTAGTTGGGTCTTGTGTGAAAAATCTGTTTTACTGAGGAAGGTGGGAAGACCTACACAGAAGAATCTCACAACAAGACAAAGTTGTCATAGGACAGGAAGAAAATTGTTCAATTTTTGTAAGCTACAGGTATTGGCTTTATTGTGCATTAGTTCTCTTCTTGCTTTTTTGGGGAAGCTGTTGTTTCTATCTCTGTGCCTTGTGCCAAGCCTTCACTCTGATTTGTTAGAGAGAGTTTCCTTTGGCCGCTGATGTCAGGGAGCAGCAAGAATGAGGCTGTTCCACAAGGAAACAGGAGCCAGAAGCCGAGGGTCACCACAGTACAGGCAGGACAGTGCCCCACTGACCAGGGCACAGTCCCACAGCACCTAAACAGGACCACAGTGGTGACAGTGGCAGGCTTCACTGGCAGCCCCAGAGAAAGCAAGACAATTAGTCAGATGCAGGGTCCATCAGGGAACAGCAGAAGATCATGCTACCTACAAGACATGCCTGAGGTCCATCCTGGAGACAAGGCTACCTACAACCTAAGTCCACAGTCCATCTGTGAAACCCAGCCAGTAAGTCACTACCGGAGGGGACAGGGCATGCCTCAACACAGCTTGAAAACACAGCTGGAGATCAGCCCTGAGCTTAACTGGAGCTCTTGGACAATTGAGCAGAGGGTGCATGACTAGGTACCCCAAAGGAGGCTTGGAGGGGAACTAAGGGGGGTCCTAACAGCTGGAAGGGAGAGTCTTAAGGCTCAAGCTCTCCACTTCCCCATGAAAATTATTCAGTGGCTGGGATTGCTGGAGGAAACTACTGTTGTTAGGTACTCCAATCCTGTGGAATTTCAACAGAACTTGAGTTGAGCATCTAATTCACTCAGTCCAGGTTTCCTTCAGAAGCCTTTCAGCAGATAAAATCAATTGTCTGCAACAATGGTGTGTGCTCTTTTACATAGGTAGAACAGGCATTTACTCCTTGCAAATTACAGTGACACATCTGGAAACATCTAATGTACATTGAGTATCTGCAGATATCCTAGTAGCTACTCCAGTTATAATAGATTGTGTCAAGTTGATAATGGAATTTGAAGGAGAAGACATTCAAATTTCACTAACATATAGAAAAAAAAGGGGGTATTGTATGACCCTGACTGAAAAAATATATTCATATAATAATGTTTGAGGGAGGAGGGTTATCTAAGAAATGTGTGATAAAGTTGATGTTGGCAATTCCGTATGTTAATTTTTTCAAACAGATAGTTTATACAAAATAGGAACTTTTGCACTGTATTAACTGGAGGCAGGCATGACTACCCTGGAGATAAACTTCAAGATCCCTGCCACACATTTCCTTCAACATTGCAAATCAAGACAGCGTCAGGATATTGCCAGATCAGAGCAAAACACTTTGCATTAAAGATAGTGTTTTATCACAGACACTCAGAACAGGTTTCATGCATGTTTTGCTCTCTGAGGATTGTACAAAACTGTTTGCTGTGGTATTTTAAATAATACAAGATAAAATCACATTTCAGTAGATGTGAACTTAATCCAAATGCAATACCAAATCTTTAAAACAAGCAGTTCTGTAGCATTTAGACAATAATGCTACAGAATTTAGATAGTAATTAAATTAGACTAATAATGAAAGTTACCTTATATGCCAGAGTAGTTTTCATTGCACTGTATTCCTAAACCCCTGTGCTTTCCTACACCAGAAACACAGTTACACATGCTCCCTTCCCCGCATTTTTGTTTGCAAATCTAGCTACTTTTTTCAAGTACTTTACTGTTCAACTAGGAGACTTTAAAAAGTGGAACTTTACATACCTGTTATAAAGTAATTTTGAGCCATGAATGTCATAACCCAGATGAAAAACACTGCTGAGGTAACTCCAAAATAAGTCGCCATTCTCACCAGCTTTGAAAACTGAGAAATTCAAGGTGATTTATGTCCTGTGCTAAGAAAAGTTAAGGTATTGGATACTGTCAGACCACCTTTGAGATGACTTCTTGAGAGCAACTTCAGCTGTCACTGCACTGCTTCATAGAAAGAATGTCAGAGCAAATGTGTTGACTGTCCCACTCAAAGGTGAGATCACTGACTGGAAATCCCTAATCACCCTTTACACTTTCATGTAGGACTTGCTGGAAAATTTAACTACTGCTGACTCAGAAAACACAGCTGAGGAAAGGAGATAAGACTGTTAGACTGCTAAGTCAGTAAACACTGAAAGAAGTTTTTCTTTTGCTATTTTTTCCTGTTTTACTGATTAACAGCTCATTACTCATCTTATCTATTCATCTGGTAAATAAAATGAATTCTCTGTTGTATCACAGCATGCCAGGCAGGATTTTTCTTTTGGAATTGGAAGGGCATCCATTCCCTGCTGTCCTATTTGTGTGATGTAGTACTTTTACCTCCCTTTGCCTTAGAGTTCCAATGAAAAAATAGGTGCCATAACACAGAGATAATATGATACCTAGTTTTGAACAGATTTGGATATACACTACCATAAATGGGATTCCTTGTGAGATTGTAGGGACAGAGGTGGGAGCCAGTCCCTTTGCTGCTGCCTTTTGTGAAGTTCCAGCAAACAGTGATTCCAATAGACTGATTCAAAACACAGACGATTCTCATGGCTATAACCTAGAAAACCTTCAGGAAGTCTTAGCAAAGAAATGAGTTTTTTGCAGAGATTCCAACAAACATAGAGCACAATGGATTTCAGGAGATCAGCTAGTTCCCTTTACTGTCAGGAGGATCAGCTGTATTTATGTTATTCCTGACAGATGTTTGTCTTAACCTGTTCTTAAAGACTTCCAGTGACAAATTCCTAACATTTCCTCAAATGCTCTATTCCAGTTCTCCACTGTCCTTTACTGTTAAAAGATATTCCCTAGTCTAAACTTACACATACCATGTTGTAAACCTATCACTTCTTTTCCTGTTGCAAATGGACATGGAAAATAGTTTATTCCCTCATGTTTTGCAACAATGTTATGTATTTAAAGAGTTATGCCTCTGCTCCCACTTTTCAGCTAAGAAACCCCAGCTCACTCTCTCTAGCTGAGGCCTTGCCAATGCCAAGTACTGATTAATAAATTACTTTACCTGCTTATACAGTTCAGAATGGTATGAGCCTTTTTTTTGCAACAGGATCATTTGGTTACATCATGTTCAGTTTGTGATTCAGTCCTACATCCCCAGGCTGTTTTCAAGGTCCTGTAAACACAAGTGTAACAGTAGCTACCTCTTTAAACTGCAGTTTGCATTGTAGAAAGTTCCCACTTAATATATTAAGACAGTATTAACTTTTTTCTGGGCACAGGCTCAATCTCTTACAGCAGCATATAACATGGTTATGGGTATACTGTAATGTAGACAGGAATCTATAGGGTTGAGCGGAGAATGCTGTGTGTTAATGCAGTGATGTCTCCATTAGTAATAAGGAAATGAAAATTGGGTTGTATTTGGGCCGTGGTTTGGAACTGAATGTTGGTAAAGCTTCTTGAGATCTTAAGACAAATTTCTTGCTCCAACTTCTATTCACTCCTTTACTGTGTTGCACTTACCTGCCTCTACAAAGTGACGGCAACCTGAAATACTCTGATCAGACTTACTCTCACTGAAGTGAGTTCTAAGTGGATTCACTTGCATTTACAGTGTAGGAGCAGAAACTAATAGTTACTCTGTAGCTCTCATGGACTTGTAGACCGGGCTGTAAAACACCGCAAACATTACACAAAATCTTACCATCTCCATGCTTACCTTGAATTTCCTAAGTACTTGCTACCATGAGAACTAATCAAAAGCTGGGTTTCTGACATTTTAAAATTGCATGCTAATTGTCCTTCCAAGTTTTAACACTTTGTGCCTATTTTCCTCACTGTGGCAAAGTTACTTTAGTCAAACTCTGTCTGTGCTATGGAAGTTTAGTAGGATTTTTAGCTGGAAAAATGAGATAAACACCTTTGTAACACCAACAAAAAACCAAGCTCCTTCACATGGTTTTGTAGAAGCAAACTACAGATTAGGAGAGGGAGAAAAGGATTTTAGAATGATGAAGTGATACTGATATAACAGGGGTTTTTTTGGTCAGTTTCTTCCTTTCTATATTTCAGCTGTTCCAAAACTGCGTGGAAGATCACTTACCTGGACTGTAACAGTATAAAAGGGTTTTAACCTGTTTGCGGGTCTTTATTTTAAGCTGTCTGGTGAAAAAAAAGTAGCCTTATCCTGAATGTTTAATTAGCATTTGACCTAAATAACTTCTAGTAACCTGGAAGGAAAATTCCCGGCATCTCATGCAGCACTTTCTGAAATGCTGATGAGGATTGCTAAGCAGAAAACTTCTGATATGGGAAAACAAATTTAACTGTTCTCTACAATAATTTCTGAAGGAACCTTGAAGCCTGAACAACAGGAGAGGAAACAAGTTAAAAAAATATTTATGTGGAAGATACAAATATCAGGGTCTTTTCCTGGTAACAGTAATTCCTTTCAAGGTTGTTGCTGTCCCAGAGTTTTTCTCCCTGACACAGACCATCAGAGATTCAGAAGTTACATTTCTGTCCTTTGTGGAAATTGAGCATTGTCTTCTTCCCGCTGGTCTGGCAGCTCTGCTCTCCACAAAGCCCAGGCTGCCCAGACTTCCCAAGCCTACAAGAACACAAAGCAAATAAAGAATCCTAACCTTTCACTCAGTCTCCTTTGGTTACAGATCTCCCTTGTGGCTTTCCGTGTTCAACCTCCTCAGTGACAGGCAGCCTCCCTCTGAAGCAGGAGTTAAACTCTCTCCAGGATACTTCAGATTCCTCTCTTATCTTGTTTCTAGGGTATGACAGGGGTGACCCTGCTTACAAACACTTTCTCTATTGAAACAGGAGTTTGCTTGCTTCTTCTACATCATTTTTTCCTGAAGAACTGAAAGACTAAGAACAAGATCTTTGGTATGTGTAACCCAGCACTACTTTACGTGGTATAGATCAAGGCAGTATGTATTTCATAAGAACATAGCCATTAATATGCAGACAGAGCGCATGTAAAAAACAAACCTTTAAAGTAGCAACATTGAGGACTTTGAAACCATTCTTTTATTTCAAAACTCAAGTATGTGATACTATACAGTACAATACCAGCACACTTGTGCAAAATCTTACAATATTACAAATTTAAATATGATACACAAAAATAGTGCCCTTTTAAAATTCCTTTTACTAGAAACATCTGTGCTGTGCAGGAAAAACAATAAACGTGTCTTGTTAAAGCAGAAAAATAAATATTGCACCTCAAGAAAACTATTTCAGTGTTAATAGCATAAATAATAGATCTATTTCCTGTTATCATCTGATGTGATCTTTGAACACAGAAGAGGTTGGGGTTTTCTTCCAGATAAAGCAAACTAATATCCAACAGATAAAATTACACCTAGAATAATTTTTGAGCTCAATCTAGTTTCCTATTAAAAAAAGGTGTCTTCATTAACTAACTGAAAAATATAAGCAAAAATATTTAATGTGCTGTTAGTCATTGTGGTTCATTATTTTTAGTGGACAGTTTGCTCAAAGTAGTTATAAAAAGAGCAACAATTTTTTTTAAAGTAAACTTTATCTCCATCTTTTCATCCCCATTAAAATCCCTTGCCTCTTTCAGTCCATTCCCCACAACAATTAATAACTTTGTGCCTAAATTATACTTGCCTTAGACATGCAAGTAGTTCAGTTCAAATCAGTACAACTACTTATGGAAATTTGCCTTTGTGCACTAAGTCCACTAAAAGCCCATGTGCTGAATTTCAAGAGAGGATGGAGACCTTGTTCACCCACTGACCAAAAAAAACTTAGCACATGCTTAACATTAAGCAGTTCAAGAGTCCTATTGATATCAATAACTTTCTATAGGTACTTAAAATAAGGTGTTGGACCCACATCAGTGCAGATGTAAATAAGAGCAAATTAATTTGATTATAGGTGTTGTTAATTATTTTTCCTCAGTGCAGCCCAACATTTCCATGATCACATAATCAAATATGTGCCATAATTTTTGGCATAGAGGATTCTGAATCTTCAGGACTGTTTCCCTTCGATTTTTATTGCCTTATTAAGTTATCAGTGCTATTTCTAAAGAATACTAAGTTAAAGATGATTTTTATAAAGTATGCAAAGAGCAACTGACAAGTTTCTCCAAATGCTTAAAGTATGTGATATGTCACAGTAGTTCTTCATAGTCAGATATTTTAACTGAACCAAACAGATACTAAGTGATTTGCAAAGAAACCTTCTTCTGTCTTATTCTTTACCAATTACAATTTTAGACCAAATGACACTTTCCCATTATCCTTTTTGAACTTCCTTAAGCACACTATTTCTCAACAATATATACTTTAAAATAAAAAACAAACCTCCCAACTGCTTATGGACTTCCCTCCTGCCAAAAAAAAAAAAAAATTGGTAGTGGTCTGCTTTTTTTTTTGTCTATTTAACTTTTTTTTCTTTTCTTTCTCTGTACAAGTGTCTCTTAAGAAACATGTGGCTAAAGATGAAACGAACAAAATTCACCAGCAGGATATTTGTTACTAGTGCCAGATATGTGAATTAAATTTCTGACTGAGCTAGAAACCTGTTTTCCTTGATAGTTAGCTTCAGGTTCAGTGTTTACTCCAAAAGAAAAGAAGACAATACTAACTGCATCTGAACTGAAATTACAGTACTTCATAATATACTTGTCCTTCAGTTGGTAAACAGACCTGTTAATCAGTCAGAAAATGCCAGAAGAATGCAAGATGAGTGCAATCAGGTGTCACACTGATTTTGATATTGTGGTTAGATTCAAGCATATAGCTATGGAAAAACAAACAGTTCATCTTCAATCAGAAGTGATGTTCAGCAGGTACATATAGTATACCTTAAGTGACATGCATTTTGGTCCCAGCTCTAGGTGGTGTGGTTTTTTACAGATAATGGCTTCACCATTTTGAAATTGCTTGTCTGAAAATTTCAGGCTTTCACATTCTTGTGTAAGAACTCACAACTCCTAAATAGGCAGAACTGTTAAAAAATCTGGGCAAAAGATTGATCTATCATGACGTGATGGTTTAGCTTTGAAAGCATATCAGAACAGTTATATACTTGGCATCAGATTCTGAAAATGAACTACTAAAACATGCAGTGACCTCTTCAAAGTCCACACTGCTTTCATGTTCTGATTGATCTAGGCACTGGTAGGGTTTTGGC
>WEKW01029657.1:22630-37882 GCA_013389905.1 Sula dactylatra
GTAGTGACTCTGAGTGGCATACACAAATTTGTTGCAAAGCATGTCCCTTTGATATACCAGAACTTCCCAGATTTATTTGATGATATCAACTGTGCCACCTAGACCTCATTTTAGGTTTTGTTGTGTATCCCATTTTAAAAAAAGTGGCGGTCCCATTCTTAAAGTATATCATAAAACACATTTATGCTTGTACTTAGTATTCCATTTAAATAATCATACAGATTATTCCTTTTATAAAATTACTTTATCAGCAAAGCATTTGGTCTGATAATATAATTCTAACCTTCCATAGAAGAGCTTCTATTTCTACCCAATAATCATGAATAAGGAAATGAATTAGACTCTTAAAACCCAAAGGACTTAAATGCCATTAGTACTTCAACAATCACCAATAAATTCAGGAAATGCAACGTAAAACACTAACTGCAAATGCAGGTTTTACAATTTTCTTCAAAATAATAGCAAAGATGTCAATGATCTGTGCAAATTATTCTTTTAAATATCTTGCTGGTTGCTTATTACTGCCACAACCTTAAAATGATTTAATATTACTTTATTCATATCAGTCATTTACAATAAGAGGACAGACAGGATTATTTATTAGATTGTCATTTTGGCAAGGTATGTTCACAATGCATCCCCAAACCTGATGGTGTGGAGTAACTCACTTGTCTAAGAGATCACATTTAACAACCATAAGGATGACTAAGCACTACCTTCAACAACTATGTGTTCCAATAAGCGTACTTGCTCAGGTACCATAAATACATGGTTGTTCCTTTATTATTCACTGCGTTGCTCATGTTGAAATCCTGAGTTCCACCAGGAATATTGATGGGCAGCAGAACAGCTGGCCTTCCCTTCAGGTCCCTCTGATTTTTCATCACAGGAGTTGTATGAATGGTAGATTCCCAACACCACAGCAAAAATTATTATCGCAGCCACTACAAGCCATACCACATTCCAGTGTTTACACAGTTTGGGGTACAGTATATGTAAATAATTAATGATGACTTCAAGTCTGCTGTAAAATTAAAAGAAAACTGTTATATATTAATCATATGCAAATTTATTATCTTAAGATTTTCAATTTGAGAAGTTTCATAGATGTATGGTGCACCATCTTTCTTCCAAATACAAACACCCTGTCAAAGAAGAATCAGACTGTTAAGTTCTTCTGAGAAGAGCTGTACACTCAGATATGGGTGATATTTGCAAGATGGCTGAAGACCATAAACCTGACTTCTGTTTCTCCCACCTGTCAGCTGGCAAAACTCAGAGCTTGATATGGTGTAAAATTCTGAACTGTTCATAGCTTGCTCAACTAAACTAAACATTAGAATATGTTGTAAACATTTCTTCCTAAGAGTTTCATGACTAGTGATATGGCTGCCCTTCTGAACATGGCTGAAATCTGAAATTAACAGAGGTTTATAACCATAATGGTTATGGAATGGAAATGAATTCTTCTGGGTCAGGTAAGGATTCCTACCTTAGTTTGTGATGGGACATATTACTTGCTTTGGCCAGCATTTAATTTGTCTCTAATGCAAAAGTCTCTTTGTTTTTAAAATGCAGGAAATTGCAGGTATATTGAATTGGGTGGTAGAACCACTGAGATGGTTGCAGATGAACGCAATAAACGTTACTCTGCTGAAAGGCAGGAACTCCTGCATAGTGCTTGCTGTTCTGATGCATCTACACAGCTTCCAGAGAGAGCAGGCACCTGCCTGTCCAAGTCAGAGCAAGTCCAACATAGCTGAGGAGCTTGTCTTAATCTGCATTCACCTTGTAGGTGTACTGAAAGACTCACCTGTGAAGACCCTTTAGGAATGACATATGGGACAAATATGGGCATCAGATTCCTGAATTACAACTTTCATGAGAGAATGCATACCTACTGAGAGATATGTTCCGGCATCAAAAGAACTTTTGTGGAATCTTTTTTACCTCAAATCAAAACCAAACCCCATCAAAGTGAAGCATCCTGATGTCAACATACAATTTGAGTTGAAATATCAAAATAAAAAGTTTTGCATTTATGCTATGTTATCTTGGAAAATGCCTGTTGGAAAATACTGTTATTTCAAATATGCTTCCCTAGACTGGAAGAAAACATGTCAAGATAATGGTATAAAACACTTGGTTGGGTATCACAAACAGAAAAAAGTGGCTCCTCTTGTATGGACATATTACACCACTGTCTCACCTGCTTTTCAGTTTTTTTATCTCATCTTCATTTTCACTTTCTTCATGTTCATCATGACTTTCTTTTTGTGTCTCTTCATCTTCTTCCTTCAGTTCCTGAAGTTCTTTGGTTTTCTTCAAGCCTTCCTGATAGCTTTAACATACAAAACATTTTTCTTAGTCTAGCACGCTGTATAAGCCTGTACCTATGTAATGAAAAATTAGCTTTATCTTTTGTTACATGGAATAAAACACAAGTAGCAGTGTTGCAGCACTCAGCGTAAAAACTAGCTAAAGACTGACTATGGCACACAGACAGCCACCCTTCCTTAACAGAAGATTATATTAGCTCTATTACCAAATTTATCATCTTGAAAAAGAGGTAATAGTCCTCAGCAGAGCACAACTTTTTTCTATTGTAAAGGAGTTGGTGAGTATTTCTCTATTATTTTTCAATCATTTTGAACACCATCTAGATATTTTATTTTCCTGAAGAATAAGTGCAAATTTTAAAAAAAAAAAATTTAGCTCTTTTCTAAGCTAAAGATAGATGGCTTGTTGGATTCTGCAGGGGACGATCAAAAGTTTTGTCTCACTCTTCTCATAGTACAAAGTTCTTTGCCTGACATTCAGAAACAGATCCCAAAGCTGTTCGTTGCCCCAAAACATGTTGTGTAAAGCACTTTGTGACACAAACAACATGAGTTTACTGCAAAAGTTGATACCTACTCTTTACTCATTTCCATGTACATTTTTCAGAATAAACATTTTAGAAAGTTGTTTTGGATTATCCTATCATGAATCTGAACACTATTGACATAAGAGCACCCACTCAACTCAGAATCTCTAATACAACTGCTCTCCCACAATTTGGCTAACTTTAATAAAGGATGAAAGTGAACAGCTATGATGCAAATACTAGTGAAGCTCACTCACGTTGTTTCCCACATTGCTTCAATTATGACCGTCTTCTAGGAGCTCATGGATTATGTCACTCATTTTGCATTTAAAATTACATTATAAAAATATATGTCCTCATCTGGTAGCACATATTTACACATTTAGTTCACATAAAATATTCCCACCCTTTGTTATATGCTTCCTCTTCTATCTTGGCTTTAGTTTCAGGACTGATTTCTTCCAACCCACTCTGTGTCAGCACAGAAGTAGAGGTCTCACAGTCAGGCTCGCCATTAGTCTTACCACTGCCAAGACAAAAGAAACAGACAAATAGAAAATAACGCCACTAAAACGTATTGTATTTGGAGTATACTACCGACCAAGAACAACTACACACAGTTTTGTTACTTCTGACTTTTCTTCTTTAACATATATTGGAGAAATAAAATGTCTTTCAAAAGAAAAAAAATTAAACATTGAGCAAAATTTTAGTTTTGAAATGTTGCAATTTAAGAACAGTAATTAATGCATTTCTAAGGTATTAAAAACTTTCATTTTGCTTCTTAAAAAATAATAAGAAAAAAGAGCATGTTTAAAAAAGAAAAGAAAAGAGCATTTGCTTCCTGGTTTATCCATGGCATTTATTTGCTATTCTTTAAAATATTTCTCTCAACTTTCCAAAAACCATCTTAGAAATTGTAGCCTGCTATGCCAGAAGAAAATAATAGAAGTGATACCAAATATTAATTTAACAAGACATTTTTCTTATTTGCCTTTTAGGTACTCCTCTCTGCTGACTTTATGTGCTGAACTGATGCACAGGTTAAAAAAAATACGAACGCATACATAGCTTTTGTCACTAAAACTTTTCTTAAGGAAAAGCTTTGAGCATTTAGCCTAAAGATAAGCCATTATATGCTGCTCTCTTTCTGCAGTGCTCACCTGCCCTTATTTATTTAAGTCTGGGACAAAGACTTTAAGTGATTCAGACATGACTTAGCAAATCTATCAAAGTCAAGGTTTAATAAGCTCAATAGTGGGTCCCATTTCAACTTCTAGAATCTAACCCTTTTTGTAGGTCTTATTTTTCCAGCACTAAAATCAATGGCAGAATAATTCATCCTGATTGCCACCATCTGTGGGCTATGGATTTTCTCTCAAGAAGTCATATTAACAGTAGACGTTATTTCCACTTGGACTTTAAACACATCATGAATATGAGCTTGAAGTGCTTAAAGACACAAAACTTTGCTGAACTCTGTAATTTTACATTACTATAGCATCTGTCCCATGCATACATACTGACGCTCAGACTTGAATTTCAAGTTCTACTTGTGTTACTTGATAACATGATTTATTTGTTTTCTTGAGATCCAGGAAGAAATATTGATAAGGTTTTTCTCCCCTCCCCCCAGATTTCTGTACTGTTTCAAAGGATGGTCTAAATGTTGCAGAGTTCTGTTGAATTGTAACAACTAGTGCCATAGTTCACTGTTTCTGTTTTCTCAATTGTTGCCTATTTTCGTTCTTGGTAAAGCACAGAGATAAAACAAAGACACGAGATAAATTTTGTCCTGCCTCAACACTAATCTGAAATAAGTGAAAATCAATATTCTGTACTGATGTAAGAGCTACATATTCTAAAGCTTTTAAATTTGCATGTTTAAAGCATCTTAGTATTGCAGATATTTTACTGTAATATTGTACACAGTCTAAATGAACAACGTAGTAGTAGTAGTAACAACAACAACAAAAATCAATGTGATGTTTTAATAAGTTTTACTTCTGAAATATCAGCGAGCAACATTTCCTGAGAGAGACAGGTATTTGGAAAGGTTCCTGACAATTTTTTGGTTTGGTTTTCTAAGCTGATTATACATATGAATAACATATATACACACATGGGTTTGCAAATGCTATAGTACCTGTATCCATAATGTTAACTCTTTACAAAGACCTTGTAGAACAGCTTGAGTATGCCTTCTGTTCTCATCCCAGTCTCACACGTTTTTGTATTACCCATCTTTGTATTCTATTACTGCAGAAGCTTTACATTTCAAGAACTTGTATAAAATTAAATTACGTGTCTACATGAATTTCAAGTGGAAGAACCCAAAAGTTCTTTCCAGATATGTGTAGATGTGCATGCTTTCCAGCAGAGCAATTCTTTGCTTTCCTTGTCCTTATAACTATTATTTTGCTCCAAATGTAGTACTATTTAAACCCATGGAATAACTCACGGAGCTATTATGGAAAATAGATAACAACATGTCATGGTTTAACCCCAGCTGACAACTAAGCACCACCCAGCTGCTTGCTCACTCCCCCCACAGTGGGATGGGGGAGAGAATCAGAAAAGTAAAAGTGAGAAAACTTGTGGGTTGAGATAAAGACAGTTTAATAGGTAAAGCAAAAGCCGCATATGCAAGCAAAGCAAAGCAAGGAATTCATTCACAACTTGCCACCGGCAGGCAGGTGTTCAGCCTCCAACATGCGTAACAGTTACTTGGGAAGACAAAATGCCATCATCCTGAACAACCCTGACTTCTGTCTTCTTCCCCCAGCTTTATATGCTGAGCATGACGCCATACGGTGTGGAATATCCCTTGGGTTAGTTGGGGTCAGCTGTCCCAGCTGTGTCCCCTCCCAGCTTCTTGTGCACCCCCAGCCCACTCACTGGTGGGGTGGGGTAAGAAGCAGAAAAGGCCTCGACTCTGTGTCAGCACTGCTCAGTGGCAACTAAAACATCCCTGGGTTATCAACACTGTTTTCAGCACAAATCCAGAACATAGCCTCATACTAGCTACTATGAAGAAAATTAACTCTATCCTAGCCAAAACCAGCACACAACAGCACACCTTAATCCAGCCAGGACATCTACGCTAACAGTAAGTAATACAGAGTCAAAACAGCAAATATTTTAATGAAAAATATTTTTGCAATTAATAGGTTGTAGAAAAATACAGATACTGAGGTATTTGCTTGTTACTAGGCTGAAAAAAAAAATCGTCTTTTGTATCTCTTTTTTTTTTTATTTTTAAAATGAAAACTGCTCTGGCTGTTATAACTAAAATCTGAGGCTGTTAAAACTAAAAATCTCAAACCTAATGCTTTACTTTAGCTGAAAGTTCAATTAATTTGATACTAAAAAAAGAATTCCTACTGAATTGAATCCTTGTTTTGACTTCTGTAAAATTTTTATGATCTACTATTAT
This sequence comes from Sula dactylatra, assembly GCA_013389905.1. Taxonomy (NCBI): domain Eukaryota; kingdom Metazoa; phylum Chordata; class Aves; order Suliformes; family Sulidae; genus Sula; species Sula dactylatra. The sequence goes on from WEKW01029657.1 coordinate 28,933, forward strand.
GATAAATTATACTTTTGAATTTCATATACTTATGTTTATTCATATAAATTTAAAAACCTACATGATACTGGATATCATAGTATTTCAAAATATGATTCTTACCAGCTGTCAACATGTTGAAAAGGCAAACTTCTATTACTGGGATTGTCGAGGAATATTCATACCCAGGGTTGCACATGGTCAACTTTAGATACAACATTAATTTGTTCCAGAAAATATATTAAAAAAAAAAAAAAGCCATATGCATTGTATGTAATACTCTTAGTTTTGTCAAATTCTGAAGCAGGTCTACTCAAATGTGTAAAAGTATAATCTTCTGCTGCAGTTTTACTTGATGAGCTCCAATGATCATAGCAGGCTTGATTTAGTTCTGAGATACTGCTTGTAAACTCTTTGAACATGAAAAGAAGAATATGATGGTGACATAGTAAAATACAATTACCAGATTGTGAATCAGCCTAAGCCAATATTGTGTCACTGATTTCAATACCTTATGCCTTGGTAAAACTTCTGTTAGGAAAGACAGAAATTATACCATTTTCATTTCATGCTAGGATTTAATAGGTAATGAGATGACCTAGAGAAAACTCACTTTTCTAAAAGTGCTGGCAGAACAGGAGTAGATGTTAGATTGCTCCTTCCATTACTAGGTGATTCAGACTGTGAGTGAAAAACAGCAATAAATGTTACATCCATGAATTAATTTCAAATGAGTCTTCAGTAAAACAACAGGGTCAATGCACTTCTTAGGTTTTCTTCCCACACCCATGAGCAAGGTATCTTTAATATGGAGCTTCCAAATTACTCTCACTAACTCTCACAGTAAACAATGGACTTGCACACTAAGAACTCTCTGCAACATTCCCTTCTTGGAAAAAATAAGCAGGGTAGAAAAGTCTTCATATATTGATCACTGAACACTAAAATTCTATTGCTTCTCTCCATTTTATCCTAGGAACATTGATTTGTTAGCTAAGTTTTCAATGGAAAATTTTAAACAAAAATAAATCATAATAAATCATGGTAAATAAACACACTTGATTCCTGAATTGACTCTAAGTACTTAACAACTAAATCGCACAAACATTGTTTTCTTAAAACTAAAATGGATTTAGCTTCTCAGCAATACCCCTCATTTAAATAGCCCCATGGTTTTAACAGAAAACTGCATAATTTTCAGGTTATGTGCCATCTTAGCTCGTCTCTGAACAGTTGGCATGCCTTGCAGTTTTCCTCGAAAGCATTTATATGGATTTATTAGGTTCAGATTAGATTCTCATTTAATTTACTAAAATTTATAAACAAAAAGTCAAGGCAAAGGATGATAGCTCCACAACTCCCAGATCATCACAGAAGTTCTAAATTTGTACCACGTACATTTCCATACGTTAATTACATGCTTTTCTGTTTAGTGCACTTTTTGGCAATGAAGAGAAGCAGTCCAATCATCCTCTGAGGACTCTCGTTAAAACTTCTCTCTGACAGTGGACAACTGTTTTTACTACTTCTTTCCAGTATGTTTCTACAGATTAAAAGGCAAAATGCCTCAAATAATGTCTAATGCCTCTGAATCACCAGCTAGCCCTATTCAGTTCTGTGCCCAAAGTGATCATTTATGAAGGTAGATTCTAAAGGCATATGTCCCTTACACAACAGGAGTTATCTTTGTCTATCCTCTTCACTAGGATGGAATAAAAATAAATTAAACCAAAGGGCTTACATTTTTTAGTAACTGTGTCTTGGCCCTATGCAAAAGTGGTTTAGACAAAAAGCAGCATCTTTAAACTGTGGGTTTTACTTACCAGGGATGGCATTGAAGGTATAGGTGAAGCTGTTGATGACTGACCAGGAATGTTTAAGGAGTTAAATTTAGGAACAACAGCAACACTGACTCTCCTCCGAGGCATATTCTGTGACAAACAACATTTTTTTTTCTATCATACAACAAGATAACATGTAGAATTATTCTTCAGCCTAGTAATTGTGGCAAAGATGTAGGTTAATGTTGCTTGGAAGAAAGGAGAGTTGGGAGCAAAATTAAGATAAATGGCTGTTAGGGCTGGGGTTTCCCCTAAAAATTCCTCTAGTACTGTCTGATATGGCAAGTGTGAAATGAGGGATGCTGCTTTTTTCCCTCCACGCTGAAAGCCCAATAGTGTAAGTCACACAACAGATATGTTCTGAGTGGTTATTGTAAGTTCTTATTAGAGGCTATTATCTTTGATTAAACCAAAAGTATAATGATACTGGGAAAAGTGCCAGTGTCACAATGACTGGAAAATAATGAAGTTACACATGAAATTCTTCTCTTGCTATGTTCCCATTATCATATACTGTACTCACTATGATATATTAATTTTTTCTAAACCTACAAATTATAACTCACAGAAACAATAACATTTGTCCCTCCAGAAAAGAACAGAGCCTTCTCCCCCACCCTTGAATTTTTAGTTATCTATCTAGCATCATGCGACATTGCTTACATTTCCCAAAGACCATGGGAATTCTTTGTATGATAAACACATGCTAGCTTTACACAATATATTCTAGTTCAAGTATAGATCATACAAGTTTTTGCTGTCATTAGGTAAGTAGCCAAATACTTCATCCTATGATATACACCAAGTGAAATCTACGCTTCCCACTGAGTAAAAAATCCAAGCACATATAGCATCTAACAGCTTCATCTTAGTGTATATCCAAACACTTCTAAGATTCTGCTCTAGATAACATTACAGGAAAGGAGCTAAACACAGATTTACTAAATACCTAGGAGGAGTCACCTGCTCCATGATCCTGGTTCTAGACAAAACCAAATATACATATTCATTAATGACAGAGGTTTATCTAATGTGCTCCTGAAAAACTATACTGGAGAGTCTGCAGCCATGTTAGGCAGTCTATTCTAATGTTTTGGGTTTTTTCTCCCCGCTCTGTTATTTGGACTTGTACTTGTCCTTGTTAAATTTCATCTCTTTTTGGGACCTCTGTTTCAACTTATCTGGTTCTTATTCTGAAATCCAGTCCTGCCCTCAACATGCTCTGTGCTCTAATTCTTTCTGTTCAGCACTTGGAGGTGGCAGAATAAACTAAACCTAAAGAACTACAAACCAAGCAAATAGAAATATGAAAAGAAATAGTAGACTTAATATAATGCCCCTGACCAAATTTCATAATAGTCACATTGGGACTTGGCTCTCTCAAATCACTAGTAGTTTTAGGAAGTTTTGTCATAAACTTCCATCTCCAACACTTGGAATTTTTGCAGGAATGGAACACTGGCCATGCTGAAGTTATTAATTGGTCAAGCCAAAATGATCTGAGATAATCTCTCACTCTGAATGCTTTGTCAAACCAAACAAGATATTCTGACACTAACTGAAAAATGAGCCCCACTTTAAAAATAACTGTTTACATCTAAGGTACTCTGAACATTATTTAATTATTAAGATAATGAAAATGGTATGATCATTGAATCCCTAATCACATAGTAAGTTTTGAATCAATGTTCAGCTTCCTTGCTGAGGAACTAGAATGAAGCACAGGACATAAGCCATTCTGTGGAGCACAGGTATGTGGCTTGGAATACAATTTTTCTTAAATAAAGAGGTCCCTTTATTATTTATAGCTTCACAGCAAGCATTATCATTATTGCACGGGGTCATTCTTAATCATGTATCCAAAATTACAATGCGTTTGCACTAAATTACATGAACAATATTGAGAATTTACCAGCACTATGTTTTGAACACAGCCTATAAAATTGCATGTACGTAGACAAAGAAAATTCGCTACATAAAATGTTCACTTCATTTTCTTTATATTGTAGAAATACCTTTCCAACAGTAAGAGACATAGATCTAGATGAACGAGGTACTCCATCTTCTGCATAAAAACAGTAGATAAAGAACAGTCAGACTATATGAGTATCTATAAATAATATCAATAGAGTCCTTGCTTGTATTTCAAACTCAGATGTAGCGTATTTATATAAGGTCTGTAGTGACTGCATATTTATCTGTCTTACAGTTCTGGTCCCAGTTACACCTGCAGAAGAAATTTGAAATAACTGCAGAAATTTGAACTATTACTATCTTTACTGAGATCAGGCGAAAGCCCACTATTTGCCTCCATATGCAAGTTTTTGCAAAAGAAATTGCAAACACAAAACCAAAAAAAACCCCAGAAAATATACAAATACTCATATTTCATTTTCCAGCAAACTCAGAAAAAGTTTGCAAAAAGGAAAAAAAATAACTTTTTAATAATGAAATTTTGCCATCATCTGTCATCTAAGAGATAGTTGTGTTAAAACTGTGCAAGCTATGCATATGTGCAAGAGGCCAATCAAAATGTCATTGGATCTCATCAGAATCTGGTAAGTGATAGCAATTTTAAATTACTGTACTATAGTATTAAGTACGGCTTATATGAAATATTTTAGCTGCTCTATCTGTAACTTTTTGAAATCTACTCTTGTAGATCAGAACTTCATGAACAGGTTTCACAATACTTCACTTTTTATCATGAATAGCACCAGACACCCATATAGAGAGGCAAGACAAACCCTTTTTTTTTTTTTTTTTTTTTTTTTTTTACCAGATGCACCATAGCTTCTGCTAGAATTCTGATTGGCAAGTTTCTTGAACTCCATTAGTTCAGCATGATCCTTTTCATACGTTCTTTTCAGATTTTCCACATACTGCATCATTACTTCCGTTGCCTTTGACATACGCTTCTCCTAAGGAAGAGAAAAGAGAGGAATACTCAGGTAACCTCTATACTTCTCAACTCAGGTAACCTCTATCCTCCCTGTCAGGGCTAAATCTGGAATAGTTGTTCTTTAAAGAAATATTGGTACCTCCACAACTGCAAATTCTGAAGCTAATTAGAACACAAATGCACATGCATTCACATATATCCACAGAATATCATAATTTATACATAAAATATACAGTCTGCCTGTGAGCCTATGTTATTAGTTATGTAGTATATGTACATTTGTTTTCAAACTCTTGAAGGGCTCAGTCACTGGCATCAGTCTAGTTACTTTAGGGGGCAGAAGCAACAGTGTTGAATCTGGGAGGGTATTGCTGTGTTCTCATTTATACTTGCTCCATTCTTATACTCTTTATGGTTGTCTGACTAAGCTATTGCCAAAGGCAGGTTACTGAAGTAGATGAGCTTTTTGGACCCAGAAAAGTGTTCTTATTCATGCTGCACTGATATTATATATATTTCCTGTGACGCAGCTATAGTTCTGAATCATATATATGTTTCTATTGTATAGATGTTGAATAGCTTCATGGGTAATCTTCTGTTTGAATTCTATTTCCAGACCAAAATAGTGTCTTATCTGACACTACAGTAAACATCTTTAATCTGTCAAAATGGCAAATACAATTCAAAGGGCTAATATAACCTCCAGCTATGGCTGAAAAAGAGAAAGTGAACACGTGCAGCCAGGATACCTGTTAGACACCAGGATGTTCTTACCTGGCGAATGGCTCCAACCATCTCAGCACGACTAGACAGCCTAGCAGCTAAACGCCGCAGAACAGCAATATCTTCCAATAGCTTCTGGTAAGCTTCTCTGTGTTCATAGTGATGCCATAAGTGAGCTGAAGACTGAAGTGAAAATACATAAGCTTTATTTTCATGTTTTGCCACTTTTAGTTCAAATGAAGCAGCTAGAGCCAAAGAAGTGGGGTAGACATGTCTAGGCAGAACTACACAAAGACAAGGTATCCCCAGGGGAGTGCCATCACTACCACCAGAGATAACCTAGTGAGTGCTGCTGCTCTGTTTGACAATGGTGCTTCACTGCATACTGCAGGTACACCTTTCGAGGACTTAAAAAGGGCTAAGCACATTTGAAATACTTTTCCTTTTGAAATTAATGATGAATTATGCCTAGCTACCTATGAACTTCACAAATGCCAAGCTTACTTGAACTAGTACTTACAAATGATTGCCAAAACACAAAGAACATTCTAATTTGCTGGGCACAAGGTGTTAAGAAGGCCATTTATGTTCTTTCAGTTCCATGGTACTTCACTTATTTGGAAAATAAAACATTATAGTCTCAAGGATTACAAATATAAAAGAGTAATCAAAACCAATACGGCCTGCAAGTCAAATGGCAGCTGCAATTTCTTAACCATTTTTTGTCAACCAATACACACATTTATGCACTGGATTAATATAATCACTTAGATAGCTCAGATCAATACTGAAAAGCACTGAAGCACATAAATTCTTTGGAATTAGTTACCAAAAGCAAGAGTGAACTTAGATGTTTTATTAGCTAAAGCCTTAGTGAACACCTCTTCAATGAATGAGTTTTCTGTTCACAGAAAAGTTTGATATGAGAAAGCCCAATACAATTTAGTTCAGACTTACAGGCAGACTTTATGATGCTGGATGATTCCTATATTCTTAAAGTGCATTTTCAGGATGCACCAGTTTTGGCATTGAGGTTGTCTGAAGTAATTAATCACTGTGCTGCTGTTCACACAATTCTCCCCCTAAACAGTTGCATTGTGCCCTAGCTCTCTGCAACCCCTCACTTGTATTACTGCAACAGTAAGTCAATGCATTGGAATGATCTGTGTGAAAAGAATAACCTCTCCTCCTCCTCCTCTTCTTCTCCCCCCCTTCAAAAGAAGGGAGTGATGTGCAGTAACTTTTTGGGTAGAGTCATTTGAGAAACTGCATTTGTAATGCAAACCTTTGGTGTAGAAATACAGCCAAGTACTGATGGTGCAAAGACAACAATTGCAACAACAAAAAAAAAATTCTTAAACTTATTTATCACTGAAGCTAGTGTGATAAACAATTGCAGCCAAAATTTGACTGCAAGACCGGAGAAGGCATAAGGGAATCTGTTTCAGAAAAACATGCACAAAATTTCAGATTTTAAAGTTTTTCTTGGCAACTGTAACTTGCCTATTTTCTTGAACAAATTTGAAGTTCACATAAATCAGCTTTTTCCTGAAGTCGGGTTTTTGAATAAAACATGAGTTATCACAAGATTGATAAAAAACCCATAAAGACTGGTAAAACTGTCATTGAGCCATATTAACATGTACCTGTCCTACAGAAATGAAGATAACTGCCCACTGAGATTGGAACAAGTTTAGGTCTAATATGATACAGATTATACAGAAGCCGTCACTTAATTTAATTGCTTATTAGTTTATTCCAATGTATAGAATGAAAGCTTTCATATGAAAATGGCAGTTTCCACTTTGTTATAAATTACATAAAAATGCTTGTAGAAGCCAGACTGTAGTGTGTGAACTGCACAAAGGAGGAAAAAGCTAATCACATCTGTCCCATGTTGGCAACATGGTTCTTGGTGCCTAATTAGGTGTCACATCTAACAGACTAATTGTTTGCAGTTTTAAGAGCCCTTATACATTAGTTGTAAAAATCTGTATGTATACAAAATATTATAATAAACAAACTGCAGAGATTTAATAGGTTGTTTCAGTTTGCTCTTTAAACAAAGAACAGAGGGAAAAGCAGCAAAACATTCAAACCCTTTTTTTTCCCCTCAGGAAAAATTAATCTGGAAATGCAGATTTGAAATTCCAGATGAAGAGAGGTAAATGCCACAATTTTATTTTTAATTGCATCCTCTCTTACCTGATGATGTTCTTGATAATGTAAGTGGGAGAATTGTATGTTCTCCTATTTCTCAAGACTATGGCAGCACCTCCTTGTAACATGCAAATTGGGTCTATGGGTATTATGTTTAGCAGCATGGTATCTAAGCATTCCTTCCTTTTTTGCACAAAAANCATTCCTTCCTTTTTTGCACAAAAACGTGGAGAGCACATTCATTTTTCAATTAGAAAATCCAGAGAAAGCTGTCTAGGAGGACTGAAAACTACTGCTGACAAAAGAACATCAGGGACAGCTGGAATGAAAATTCAGGCCCATAACTGGATCCTGGGATTGCATGTATTCCTTAAGTAATCCTCGGTTTCCTTTCCTATACTGCCTTTTGTTATCTGCAGTCAAGAGGTCTTTCAAGTCACAGATCTCAGGACTCAGATCATTTCAGTGTCTCACCTAACTGGACACCTCAAATTTACTGCTAAAGAAGGTCTTGCCCAGGAGAGCATGAATCAGTGCTCAAATTGCAGTTCTGAATGCTCTTAGCTTTGTCACAGGCTCATTCCAAGACTTGAACAGCAAATTCATAGTATTTATTTCTGAAATCTGTTAGAAGTAGGGCAACATCCTCTATGCATTTCCAGCAATGGTGGTCCACTCTGGCAGAAAATGCTCTCTCTCGTGTACAGTGGTAGGTAGCTTACAGTAAGGAGCTTGTACAGCAGAAATTGAAGTTTTGGGGCTGAATTTACAATAGGCATAAGCAAGCATAGCCACACATATTCCAAATGTGTGTGCACTGTCATGTACAGTACAGTTCAGAAAAAGAATTGTTGTTGTTTTCTTACCGTAATGGCTGCTTTAAAGTTTTCCAGTTCCTTCTCAGCATTCTCTTCAGTAAGATTTCTCTCTCTCTCTGCTTGGTTAATTCTAGATTCCAAGGTATAACTATCATTTCTAAAGGCCAAGGAAAGTTGTACAAATACGTTCTGTTTGGATTAAAAAAGACATTTTTAAATAAGGGTCACAGTAATGTAATTTCCAGTAAAAACTTATGAATAAGGTATGTTTAACAACCTTTGGTGCTTAAATAAGTATTGAAACAGAAATTTGAAAATACTTTTTAAATTAGATTGCTTCAAAAATCACTTCTCTCTACATCCTATAAAATATGAATAAATGTGTTGCTGCCTCTTTTCCTGGATGTTTTTCCGGGAGATCATCAGAGCAGAGACACAATGAAGGAAGTAGCCTACCAGAAGTATCAGAATCACAATGGATCTGTTTTCTAGCTGGACTTCCTCCAAGGGTCCCCAAGGTTTTTAAA
>WEKW01029658.1:0-34226 GCA_013389905.1 Sula dactylatra
GATACTAAGAGAAAGATACATATACACACATATGTAGGTAGGTAGGTCTGCATGTGTATATAGATAAATATGTCAGCCTGCAATGAAAAAAGTTTTCCACAGGTTCCTAGAAATCATTTTAATCACTATTGGTTATCTATTTTTACCATGCCAACAATGTAATGGACTTTTTTTCGATACGCAGAAATATTTGAAGCCAACTGTAGTCACAGTCATTTTAGTTTTGCTATAGTGAAACTGAAAAAGAAGATTTGTTTGATAGCAATAATAAGCATAAAAAACAAAATGTTATCCTCTAAATATTGTTTATGAGCAAAGAGAAAACATATCTTATATGTTAAGACAAGCATTTATTGCTAGCATAATTGAAATCTTAACAGTTAAATTCAAGCATCTAGTCCAGATCTAATTATCACAGGAAAAGAAAGGATACCTCTACACAGAAGAATTTTCATTAGCAATAATAGTACAACTAGAATTCTTAAATACACACTTATTTTCTACCTTTCTCCTGATGCTGTGCTTACCCTTCCACTGCTCCTCTGGGTCCTGAAGTCATTTTCTTCTGACAATGGTGATGGGACATATCACAGCGGGATGTCATCATCTTCAGTCCTTTGCTGGGACGAATATGATGCTGATGTTGATCATTTCTTCACCTTATGTTTAAATCCACTTGTGGTCATTCTTAAATGTTTGCTAGCATGCTTTTACACCTTTGTTTGCTCCTCATTGATCTGCACTTCCATGTTTCATTAGAATTTACTACACTTGGTGACATTTGTGTATGTTGGATATTATTTCTTTGTTTTCTTTCTTATCCCTACAGGAATAGAAAACATAGGATCTATCAAGGAACAGTATGTCTGCCTTTCTTCCATTTCTATTTCATATACCATTATTTTTCACCCCAAAAAATTTGAGTTGCATTTGCCTCCTAGTCAATATGTAGAACATAAATAATTTCCATCTCTCTGTTTAACTGTCATCAACACATTCATTACATTGTGTTTTATTAGTGATTAAATATAAGATGTTATTAAAAATCAAAATTGCTGCTGACTGTGTGAAACTTCATATAATCATTGGATAATATGCTTAATTTAATTACAAGAGATTCCTGTAATAACTTTGAAATAACAATAACCAAGGCAGTCTGATGACCTCTTACAGTTTTCCTTTAATGAATGCCAAGAATCAGACCAACATTCCTACCTGAATCTTTTTGGCTAGTAGTGTTTCCAACCTGGTGTTTTGTATACAAGTTAGTACCATTTAGATGACATTTGAATAAGAACTACTGTCACCCACACTCAAAAATGTTAACACACTTATGAAACAATAGAAATTTCAAGTGGCAGTGACTGATTTTGAGTACCATAACCTAGAGACAAATTTTAATAACATTATCTGTTGAATAAGTACAGCTACTTGCAGATTAAATAATTATTCTTTGCAAGCAATTACTCTTTGAAAGCATAAAAACACAGTCATGAATGAATAGCTGTACATCTCATAAAAGCTCTCCTGATGACACTATGTGACGTGATGCAAGAGACCTACTTCTTGCAAAAAGGTAAGGTTGTTCCACAGAGACAGGAATCAGGCAGCCATTCTACAGGTAGGGAGCAGATTGCAGCTGAGTGGTAGTAGGCTCTGAAGGTCCATTTTAGGAAGTGTAACTGTCGTTTCTGTTACCTGATGTTAAGTCCTATAACTGAGGTACAAATTTCTTTCCAAAAGAAAGAAATGACAGAGTGATCTTGTGAATTTAAGTTTGAATTCAATTCCTTACTTTACACAAATTTACATCTCAACTTCTGGACATCTTAGGTATATGTAACAGCTTTTAAAATGGGGGGAAAATTTGCTTTAAGCTAAGGAATTTTTATCATACATGCATACATTGTTGAACTTTCTATTTTCAATTAACTGATTCATTGAAGAACACATTTTCCTTCTATCGCTTTACTTCTGTGAGTTTTCTCCATATTGTCATACTGTGAGATTTCACATCAAGTTCCAGAATCCTATACCACAACATATTTTTAACACATATGGAATATATGTCAGTAAACATTTCAAATATGAGACCAGACTGGGCTCATTTAGGACAGTGCATATATACATACATATATCAGAACAGAAGTTTTTTACAAAGTTCCTAAATGTAAGTGCAGAGTAGGAATAACCTAACTGGAGAAGATTCTTAGAATCATAGAATCACAGAATGATTTGGGCTGGAAGGGACTTTTAAAGGCCATATAGTTCCAGCCTCCCTGCCATGGGCAGGGACTTTTATTAGATTAGGCTGCCCAAAGCCCCATCTAACCTGACCTTGAACACTTCCAGGGATGGAGCATCCACAGCTTCTCTGGGCAACCTGTTCCCGTGTCTCACTACTCTCATTGTAAAAAATGTCTTCCTCATATCCAATCTAAACCTACCTTCTTTTAGTTTAAAGCCACTGCCCCTTGTCTTGTCACTACAGGCTCTGGTAAAAAGCCTCTCTCCATCTTTTTTATAACCCCCCTTTATATACTGAAAGGCTTCAATATGGTCTCCCCAGAGACTTCTATTCTCCAGGCTGAACAATCCCCTCTATCAGCTTTACTTTATAGCCCTCTGATCATTTCTGTGGCCCTCCTCTGGTCCTGCTCTGTGTCTTTCTTATACTGGGAAACCCAGAGCTGGACGCAGGACTCCAGGTGGGGTCTCACCAGAGCAGAGTAAAGGGGCAGAATCATGTCCCTTGACCTGCTGGCCACGCTGCTTTGGAGGCAGCCCAGGATACAAATGGCTTTCTGGGCTGCAAGCACACATTGCTGGCTCATGTCGAATTTTTCATCTTCCAGTAACCCCAAGTCTGTTTCTGCAGTGCTGCTCTCAATCCATTAATTACCCAGTATGTACTGTTACTGGGAGTTGCCCTGACTCAGGTGCAGGACCTTGCACTAGGAGTTGTGGAAATTCATGAGGGTTACACGGGCCCACTTCTCCAGCCTGCCAAGGTCACATTGGATGGCATCCTTTCCTCCAAGCTGTTGTGGTTCAGCCCCAGTCAGCAGCTAAGCACCACACAGCTACTCGCTCACTCCCCCCACCCCTGTGGGATGGGGAGAGAATCGGAGGAGCAAAAACAAGAAAACCCTTGGGTTGAGATAAGAACAGTTTAATAATTAAAATAAAATAGTAAGAATAGTAATGATAACAGTAATAATAATAATAATATAATAAANGGGCATGAAGTGACATGATATGGAATACCCTTTGGCCAATTCAGATCAGCTCTCTTGGTTGTATCCCCTCCCCTCCTGGCTTCTTGTGCACCCGGGAGAGCATGGGAAGCTGCAAAAGTCCTTGACTAGTGTAAGCACTACCTAGCAACAACTAAAAACATCAGTGTGTTATCACATTATTTTCATACCAAGTCTAAAACACAGCACTATACTAGCTACAGTGAAGAAAATTAACTATCCCAGCTAAAACCATGACACAAGCATATCACTGCTCTGCTTGGTGTCATCTGCAAACTTGCAGAGGGTACACTCAATCCCACTATGTCATTAATAAAGATAGTGAACAGTACCAGTCCCAAAACGGACCTCCGAGGGACACCACTTGTAACTGATCTCCAATTGGACATTGAACTCTTAACTGTAACTCTTTGGAGGCAGCCATCCAGCCAGTTCCTTATCCATTGAATAGACCATCCATTGAGTCCATATCTCTCCAATTTAGAGACAAGGATGTTATGTGGGACTATGTCAAAGGCCTTTTAGAAGTATATCACTTGTTCTTCCCTTATCCACCAACACAGTGACTCCACTGTAAAGGGCCACCAGATTAGTCAGGCATTCTTCTCATCTCATCTAGCCTTATTTAGACATAAATATGTCCAAAGCTTAAGCCATAAGTTTAAATACCTAAAATCCATCTAAAGTTAATATCTACAGAAAATGGGATGGGGAATAACATTCCTGGACATTTTTTTTCTCTACCAAAAGATTTTCCAATCAGTTTCAGATCTAACTCTTTCACTTATGCATCGAGACAAGGCCAGATTTTTTAGTGGTTCAGGAGACTAGTTACTGATTTTTTTTTCTGAAACTTTGAGGCTAAACTGAAGGTTTTAGACTTTGAAAATATGGCTCTAAAAAAATTCTGAATGAAAGATGAAGGTATATCATGCAGATCATATCAACTTTATATATGGAAGTACAAAAGTTTTTTTGATTTTTTTTCCTATTTGAAAACTACAAAAATAATTAAAAAATAACAGAATTAATAGAATTGATTCAGTCATTATTTAAGTTCTTTAGTGTTTGCTGAACTATTGCTCTGCAAAAAATCCACATTTTTCAATATTACAGTTAATAGATTTTATTATCTGATGTACTCCCTTCCTATGATTTGTGTTCTGCGTTGTTGACTGTGATCATGCTGCCAAAACAAATTTTAATCTGCTTTTTCATTGGAATAGAAAGTTGTTAAACATATAAATACATGATATTTAATCCCTATGTAACATACATATAAATATATTTAGTTTCCATTTTCTGTCTCCCTTTATCTGGAATGGCACACTAAAAGGTTACCAGCTGCGAACGCATCAGTGGGGAAGAAATCAATGATTTGGTGCTCAGTAGCTTCCTACCAATTGCTGAAATATAGACTGACTACCAATCAATTGCTACACTACTCCTACTGAGTCACATAATGTAGATAAAGCACATGGCTCAGGGGAAGGGGCAGCAGGATTCACAAAAATGGAACGGAACCTCAAAGAACATTAAAAAAAATGGGAGAATAGATAGTAATGAAAGAACAGAATAAAGTGAAAAATAAAACCAGAAAGGAGAGTGGTTTTCTTCAAATGTGTAGGTGGAATTCTGTGAAAGTCAGAACTGGTGCTTAAAGATGGGAAACTGAAAAAAAGATAGAAGGATGTTGACCTGATCTTGGGTAATGGCTATTCTGCCCTAACTCCTGCTCCTCAGTTAAATGCTAAAATTTTCAGGAAATCTTATACACTCTGTTTCCTATGACACACAGTAATAGACGGATGAAATAACACAGAAAAAGCAAAAGCATGGAAAATATGAAACAAATCTAAATTATTTATAAGGATGTACCACATCCACTGTAATTGCTCAGAAAAAATGAGAGATACAGAATGAAGGTGTAAGTGCAAATAATTGCACTTCTTGAGGGTTTTGGTTCTTTTTAGTTTCATAAGGCACTGTTAGTCTACAATGCAGACTAATAGACAATTGTAGACTCACAACTGTCTACAGCCCAAACCTATGTCTTAGGTCTTACCTTTGCCTATCTCTGCCTACCCTTGAACAGGACAAGATAAAATCAGGAAATAGTAAGATTAAAACACATGCAAGTTTATCAAACATATGAACCACCAATAAGAAAGCACAATATCATACTAAAACTGAGATGAATTGGCTAACATAAAAATAAATTTATCAAGACATAAAACAAGCTTACTATAATAGAATATAAGATTCAAGCACATACTAGGATATTGTTTAGCTGAGACCTGTCCTGAAAATCTGAAAGTTAAGAAGCGTTGCAGTGATATTCTTATGTGTTTTCATTTATGAACACATTTGCAGTTTCAAATAATCAGGAGAATATGAAGAAAATAAGTGATCACATGGGGAATTAATACTGGAGAAAATGTTAGTCTCAGGTTTGTATAGTATAGGTTCAGTTCCTTGCTCCACCACTGATTTTTACTGTAATGTTGGAATTTGGTCTGTGTGGGTCTCAGTTCACTGTCTTTAATGTAGGGATAACAGCACTTTCATACTTCTCAGGAATGCTATAAAGATTAATAAATGTAATTAATGGCTGTGAAGTCCTTAGATAATATGATATTAGGATCATGTTAATCCCTTATATACATGTTAAGAAGTAGGTAAAGTTAAACTACTTAGAAGTTTCCCATTCTGTTAAATAGATACTGTCTGATTCTGAAAGGTGGGAAGTGCAGGTAGTTTTCATTGGCTTCAGACACAGCTGCTGAAGGTTACCTCTGAAAATCAAACTGTTCCTATTAACTTCTGTCTGTCTTCTGGTTAGCTGTGGTTTGTAACACAACCCCCTGTCAAACCCTCACTTACTTTTGCCAGGCTTTCACTTTAAAGTACTATCTGTATTATTTACTTTCATTGTTAAAAGGCAGCAGTACATGATCAATAAAAGAAGGCTCTCCATGTTAATCACTATCACTTTTCCTAGAAATATGTAAATTTTCAGACTCATAATCTCACTGATTACCATTTATTGACACTTTGGGAAACTGGAATAAGGTATACTTAACCTCCTTTTAAAATCAGTAAAACAGGCAGATGGGTTACATTATTAAAAAGACAACATGTTATACCTTGCTGCTTGCTTCAAAGATAAACATTGTACTGTTGGTACAGTGTATGTGAGATAAGGTCCTTCACCTTATTCCTAATTGTTGCCAGTAGTTTTCTAAAGTTGTCTCATGACTAAGCATAACAGAGGTGACTTCTGTCTTTTTCATCTGCTTCCAATTTCACTAATGCATCAGCTCATCACTAAACTTCTTTCCAATGTTACATCAATGCCCCAGTATCCCCTTATCTATTTAGACTTATATGAAGACTTGCAGACCAGTGACAAAGGCACTCAGTGCTTGGGGCACAAAACAGCTGAGTGAAAGGAAAGAATTTCTCAACTATATTGGAAAGCTAACAAGTAAGGAAGAACCCACGTAGGAATTGAACTAATTCTTGACACTGGGGTCAAAATTGATCTTTTTTTGACAGACATTTAAAATGAGAGACAGTCAAAGACAGAGTCCTATCTATTCCTCAGAGGCATGGATATTTACTACTGGGAACAATAGCAGAGTCCAGTCTTCATTCATACTTACCTTTTTTTTGGTGGTCTTTTTTTCATCTTATTGAACTGTTTAGAAAACTATTCACTAAGGAGAGATTACAAGAACGTCCTACCTATGAAAAAGATAATTATAGGATCGCAGGATCCTTCAGGTTGGGCGGGTTCTCAGTGGGTCTTAAGTTGAACCTCCTGCTCAAAGCCTGGTCAATGCTACAGTCAGACCAAGTTGTTCAGGGCTTTATTCAGTTGGTCTTGAAAATGTCCAAAGATGGAGCCTGCACAAGCTTTCTGGTCAACCTGTTCCACTGCTTGGCTGACCGCATAGGGAAAAAATTTCTCTTAATATCCATTCTGATATCCTGAACCCCTGCCTTCCTGCCAGGTGTGCACTGCTGGCTCATGCTGCTTGCTGCACACCAGCATGAGCAGCATGGGTCTTTTCCGTAGAGCTGCTTACCAGACAGCCAGTCCCCAGTCTGTGCTGTTGTAAAGGGTTTCCTTTTTCCCATGTGCAGGACTTCACATTTGGCCTTGTTGAATTTCATTAGGTTTCTGTCAGCCCATTTCTCTAGCCTGTCTAGATTGAATGGCAGCACAATTTTCCAGCATATTGACTGTTCTTAATTTATTGTCAACTGCAAATTTGATGAGACCACACTGCACCACCTCTTCCAGACCAGTGGTATTACACAGTGCCATCTTCACTGTATCTCCTGTCCCATTCAGTAACAAGATCATGTTTTGCTTGTTCAGCATTTGGCTACTAATGTACTAATAGAAAGTCTTGTCCATGATGCAACTCAAACTGTAAATGTCAACTCTACATGAGCTTTGCAACAACACTTTCTCATGCCTAGCCAGTGTTTCTAAATTCCTCCTTTGCAGCCTGTTCCTGTTTCTATGGCTTTTTCTTTGTATTGGAAGTCCACTGTTAGCCCCCTATTTAGCTAAGACTTTTTTCATAGGTTTACTTGTTTCCCTGAGTATCAGGATGGACCATTCATGTGCAGTTTGTAACTCATATCTGACCTATCCCAGAAGAATACTCTTTGGCTGGAATATTTCCACTTACCTTTTACACCATAAAAGTTAAGCATGTAGTCCATATTCCATCTTTAATCAGTATAAAGAGAGAAGGATGTTTAGATGAAGATTTACCACTCTTTTAGGCAGTTTTCTAAGATTAATATGATCAAGGACGGAGCTTGGGTAAGTAATTTAGACTCTTTACTTCCTGGTACCTTGAGTTATTAAACTGGTTCAGCTCCTAATCATCTTTATCATAAGATATTAAACTGTTCTTTTGTTCTCTGATGACTCATTCAAATGACTTGTGAATCTGTCAGAAGTAGATGAGATAGATACTCTTTCTTTGCCCATTTAGAAGAATATAGTGCAGGAGAGGGTGATGAAGACTAGGTTCCTTTTAGGTTTGGCACTTCATTATGTAGCGGCAAGTATCTGTGATATCATCACACAGAGTACTGTGACCAGACAATATGTCCCAGCTGTTTTAGAATCCAGAACCTTTCCATCTCTTACTGGGTGACATTAATAGTTCCACAGCTCTTTGCCTGTTGGCCCATCAGGATCAGTAGGCTACATGTGATTCTCTAAAAAGAACATTAAGTATCCCTTCCTTTATCTAGGAGTTCTAGAAAAGGGTGTATTTCCCCTGACTGAGATAGACAGTGACAAAGTTCCTCATTTCTTTGGTGGAATTCTTCCCACAAAATGTGGATATTCACAGAGCAGAGGATTACATCTGAATCAGTTTGCTCTATAAATGATGAATCTTTAGTAAATATTGACAGCGGGACTTAGGATGTGAAATGAATCTCATCTTACCAAAGGTGCTGAAAATAGGTCACATGCAGCATTCCATAAAAGTGCCTGACTCTCTCCATTGACTGAAAAGGGAATCTAGGATGACAGGGTTAGATTGCATGGATACACGTTGCAGAAATCTTATATTAGGTGAGTTGAATCCAGTCTTTGGTGATGATTATTCCATTCCACAGCATTAATAGACATTACTAATCTGAAATCTTTGTGCAAATGAAGCACTTATGTAGACAATCACTCTAAGATTAACATGGAAATTAGCTGTTAGTAAATTGAATGGCCATTACAAAGGTTTCTTAAGGAATAGCCTATTTTCATATTTTCTCAATAAATGCAGAAGTCTGATAGCACCATTCTTATCAAACAAATTCAAATTAAATTATCTTTTTTGATGCCAACTGAGTTATCCATGACATAATAGAAGAAAAACTCCATGAATAGATTGCACTGTTACAAAATATAGTGAAGTGTGCTGTGGTTCCAGACTGAATAATAGATATGAGCATTGGCTAACTATTTTGAAGAATTAATACTTATTTGACAGACGAAAAACTGTTTATTTGAAAATTTTATTTCCTTTTTCAAAGACATTCCTATAATCTCCTATTTTGTTTTTAAAAACTCTTATTATCCCCTCAAGTCTAATTGGTTTATTATAGATGAATTATTGGATTATCAATAGTAATCCTTCTCATAATTTTTCTTACTATGGTGTTGCTCATACTGTATTTGGTACAGTTCAAATATATTGGTGAAGCATGAAAAAATGTATTTGGTCTGAATTATCCTTACCTGTTTAAAAACCTTCCAGCATCTGGTTCAAAAATCTGCAGCATACTAACTTCTGCTATGATGCAGTGTATGATCTTCTATTCTAACTCTCCTTAGTTTCTAGGTGACAGGATAACATATGGTTCCTTACAATCTTCATAAAGTGAAATAGAGTTTCCTTTTTTAATGTATCCTTGGTGTAATCATACACTTATTCAGTGGGAAACAAAGAGCACAAATAATGTAGAAACATTACTTCAGAATGAACTGTGAACTACGTCATTACAGAGACACTTTACCATTGAATAAACACCAAATCTTTGCATAGCTTAGTGAAAACAGGAGAAGAAACAAGCACAAGCTTAATTCAGAATAGCTGTAAGGCAGAATACAATTTTTTTTTCAAACTTGGAATTTATTCTACCAAATCAAAATGATGTAAGCCTACAATACAGAGGTGGATGAAAGATAGTAGAAATTCTTTGCTTTTGGATTCCCCTGCATGTAAAACCAGAGAATACAGAGCAATGAAAGGCTATCTGCTAGAAGAAAACATTGAGTTTGCACTAGTTTGTGAGTCCAATTCAGCTGAAAAGAACTGTCATTTAGTTAGCTCTGCTGCTGAATGTTCCAACAGATAGAGATGGAATTGAGCAAACAGCATTTTCTCCACTGGAGAAGCTTTCAACTGGGGAACCGGCATTTGATCAATTTGGTACCAACCATCACTACAAGCAGTGAAAAATGAGACTGTGATATATTATGAAAAGAGCCACTCACTGCTATAAGCATAAGAGAATATTTGTCAGAGCTGTACTACACACTTACATCAGGACTGAACTTGACCCAAAGGCACCACAAAACAGGTGGTAATAAGAACACTCTCGTGCTTACCTTTTATGCAATAAAAATACGTATTATTTAAAGAATATAATCATAAAAATTACTTTAAATAACATTAAATTCTATTAATTACTTTGTCATGGTTTTAGCTGGGATAGTTAATTTTCTTCACTGTAGCTGGTATAGTGCTGTGTTTTAGACTTACTATGAAAATAATGTGATAACACACTGATGTTTTAGTTGTTGCTTGGTAGTGCTTACGCTAGTCAAGGACTTTTCCAGCTTCCCATGCTCTGCCAGGTGCACAAGAAGCCAGGAGGGGTGGGGATACAACCAAGAGAGCTGATCTGAACTGGCCAAAGGGTATTCCATATCATGTGACGTCATGCCCAGTATATTAACTGGGGGGAGCTGGCCGGTGGAAACAGCAATTGCGGCTCGGGGATCGGCAGCGTTGGTTGGCGGGTGGTGAGCCTTTGCAGCACTTATTTAGTTTTGTTTTGGGTTTGTTGGTTTTTGCCCCCTTTCCCTTCTTCCAAGGTTTCATATCTTACTCGCTCATTATTTTCCTTTTCATTATATTATTATTATTATTATTATTATTATTATTATTATTATTGCTATTTTATTTTAGGTATTAAACTGTTCTTATCTGAATCCATGAGTTTTCTTACTTTGGCCCTTCCAATTCTCTCCCACATCTCACATGCGTGGGGGGAGTGAGCGAGTGGCCGTGAGGTGCTTAGTTGCTGACCAGGACTAAACCACAACAGTCCTTTCTGGAAAGAAGGAAAGCATTTTGTGTTACTGCTAGGTCACAGGTGCTAATATTAGAAAGAAGAAAATATGTGGCTGCATAAAATCTTTGGTTGCTGATATCATTAGTGATGCTTTCATAGTGTGAATTTATTCAGTAAATTAGAAACTGGAAAGAACTAGAATTAACTGAAAGCTCTCTGCTCTTTGGCTGGAAACAGAGCACAGCTGGTTTGATCACAGAGGATGGTGCCATGACTCTACTTGGCAGAGATAATTCTTTCATCCCAGTCAAAGTAGATGAAAGCAAAACTCTCAATAGATCAGTGTAAAAGTTGCACACATGTGAGTATCACATTTCAAACACACAGGTTTTTTATTAAAGGCTAAGTGACGAGGCAGTATTTATATCTCTGTCTATATCTCCAAAACCAAACAACCAATACTTAACGAGCTCATTTCCTTACATGAATAAAAAAAATTTCAGAATTCCTTCAACATATAGATAAGCTGCAGCCAATAAAAGATTAGAGGGCATAATTTCCTCTGCACAATTTCAGGAAAATTCATCACAAAAAATTTCTAAGGAATTCACTGTTTAAAAATTTAATTTATACCTACAATATAAATTACTTTCCCTTCAGAATGAAAAAGCTATGACTGAAAAGAAAATTGAAAGGGAAGATGGAGGTAATAGTGATTTAAATTTTTAATTGAATTAATTGCAAAAATCTTAAATCAATCTTCATATAATATATATACATCAAAAAAAAAGACCAAAAAAATGTAAACAGACATATATGTTTTTGCATATAATGTAGAAATGTGAAGCAGCAATTCCTTTGTTTTAATTTGTCCTCCAAAGTTGGCCACCTATACTGCTTTGAGCAAGGCACTTTATTATCTGCTTGTAAGAGAAAGATAAAGGCACTATGCTTAATTCTGGTCTACCTCATAGGGTTATTTTGGAATCAAATGTCTAACAAAGACACTTCTGCTCAACCTTATAATTAAAATATCTTTAGAAAAAACCTCTTTAGTGTATTGCAGTAAAAGTTTAAAGGTTCAGTCTTGCAGACGTTACTGAATAATGCATAGGCCTCTGTAGCCCTTTTGAAGTCAGCATGATCACCTAAATGAGTAATAGCAGTGGAATAACTCCTAAAGGCTAATTCTGTTGGCTATTCTTAGTTATATGAATCAAATAGCAACTTTACCTACAAGGTACTAAAAGTGACTCAGTCATTAGTAAAAAGAATTTCAACCATTCTGTTCAAAGAACTGGACTGTCAGCCTGCAGAATTGTAATCCATTATTGACAATTATTGTTCTTTCTCAGAAAGTACTCCCATCCTATTGCTTAAAAGAAAAATGAAGCTGGTAGAAAAGCTAATGGATATGTGATAATATCTCTGATATCTTTTTTGGCTTCAAGGAAAGTAATTTCATCTTCTTTGCTGGTGAACAGCATAACATCTCTTTTCAGTACAAAGATATAAACTGTGAAGAAAGGGCAACTATTAACTCCTATTAAATCACTAAGGTTAAATTTTTTCAGCCTTGTTAGATAGCTGTGACTTTGTCTTTCAGTAATATCAGAGAAACAATTCATTCTAAAAAAAATAATCTTGTTTAACCGACATTTCACTGACCTCCTTAGATCATGGAAACACCTAGTATCAAAAGCAAGATATTTATAAAAACATATATGTACTTCCGGTAGGAAAGAAAACTCACACATGACCCAAACTACCCAAAACAAAGGTATAAATGCAAATAAATGTTTGGGTACAATGGGAAAAACTTCAGGAAGGAGAACATGTCAAATCTCAAAAATACGTAGCACAAGATAGATTTCTTTCTTCAGATACAGAACAACAAGATTTTGCAAATCCATTTGCAAGGGTAAGTATGGGAAGTTGCAAGGAGATCTAACATTTTGTCAGTTTATTAAGATTTTCAAGAGGAATTAATTTAACATTTATTGTCAGGTCCACAGAACAAGTTTCTGTTCTCTGTGAGGAAGGGCAGCAGTGCAATTGTGAGGGGGTAGAAGAAGGCATAGGTGTTTTGGGCCACTGCATAGTTCTGTCTGCTATCTGAGGATATTTCAGAGCCAAAAAATTAGTTGTCTAAAATCAATCAAAGATGCAAACTTAATTTTGAAACAAGTCAAAGAGAATTCTCTGAGGAACTTCTAGTGGATTTTTTTGTTACTTGTATGAATTTTCCAACTGATGGACATTTAAGCCTGCAGCTGAGACCGAAGTTTGCACTCCCAGACAAAAGCAATTCCATCCAGTCTGATGAAGTGATCATGACAGTGCTAAGTAATTGTTAAAACCGAACTTCTGAATAGAAGTGGAGTGCAAGGGTTTAACTGAAATATAATGGGAAAATGAAAATCAATACAGACAAATGTTGAAGGATATGTCATCCTATAGAAAGGATTGTTTAGGAGAAAAAGGAATGAGATAATAGCTTTATAGTTCAAAGGTAAATCAGTAAGACAAGAACCCCTAGAGAAACCACAAGTGAAGGGTCCCTGATGAATATTCATAAGTGAAGGTATATATATCTAAGTTGTAGAATCTGTCATGCTAGGAATTAGCCGTAGGGCAAAATAACCCAAAGGAAAATCATAGTCGTATAATAAAATACATATTACAGAAGAAAAAGAAAAGTTAAAAAATTATTTAATCAACTAGTCATAATTCAATATATAATGAAATACATAAGATGGGTGATATACTGCTATTTTTAGTCCTAGTAATAAAATGAGGAACAATTTCTTCTACATATAAAACAAAAAAAAATATAACAAAAATTACTCCAAAGTTGAAAGAATAGATGTAGAAGCAAAGAATCACTAAACCAACCTGGATATGCTTGAATGCATATGAGAAATATACTCTGGATGAATACGGAAATTGTCTGCACTAAATATAACAATAGACTTAGAAGATACCAAGTAACAAACAGTCCTCATTAACACATACACTAAAGGAAATCTAATATGACAAAAATAACAGTATTCTAATAAATACATCATGATAGAAAAGATCACCTTGTAGAAACCTACTTAAAAAGGTAAGAAGAGTTAAGTGAGGGTGAAAGTCTAAGACAAGCATAATTTTAATGTCAGACTAACAAAATGACCCCTAAAATATTCTTTTTTTTTTTACCTATTTCTTTAGGAAAAAGGAAAAGCCATAGACCAGAAAGACTTCTAGGTTATATTAATCTTTGTCATGGCAGAAATATGAAATGCAAGAAGAACAGTCAGTGTCTGAGGGTTACCCAGTAGTGGCCTACTTTAGCAGAAGACCTGGAGGTCAAAGGATGTCAGCAAAGAACCATCAACAGGATGCAAAATAACTTTAGTAAACAATACAGAAAATCATTGTAAATCAGAGCCTTAAACAAGATTTTCACAGCCAGTGTGTTTAGAAAGCAGGACAAATACATGCTTCAGCAAATGAATGAACTCTGTTTCCCAAGCTCTGTGCAAGCACACTGCCCTAAAGTGCCATATGTTACAGAACAGAATATACTCAGCTACAGCCAGTAGAAACCATAAACCAGCTGGTTTAATCAGTTTCCTGGTGTCAGTAGGGACACAACTGCACAGCTGTATAATGCAACAAATGAGAAACACCAGTTAGGAAGGAGTAGAATGATACATCTCTGAGGTACCTGCCAGTTTTGCCAGCAGAATTAAAAACATTTGCAGATCTCTGCATGCTACTTGGCATTTTTTGGCCTCAATTTCACATTTCACAGCATATATTGAAAATGTTTGGTTTATTATAGACTAAAAGTTTGCTTAAGAACAAATCCGTCTCAGAACTGTTACAATCTATTGTTAGTGTAATACATGTTTTTCTTCTCTTTCTCAGGGTGAAATGCAAAGCATCCATTATATTTCCTTTAAATTTAGCAAAGCAGGGGGCATATGCATACAGTTGGCAATACTGCCAATAATGTTTGGTATTGCATCTTGAATTAGCCAAAGATTTATAAGACTCTTGTTCCTAAAGATCAGTCGTTCCACAGTCTCTGCAGCCGTATTTCTCTACATTCACCTTAAACTGATTAAATGACAGGTGCTGGTTTATTTAATTTATTCCTTTACCAAGGAAATCAGCAATTTCTTTTATATTCCAAATACACGTTAATTTATAGATTTTTAATTTCAAGATATTTTCATTTTTAAGTTGATTCATAATCAGTTTTCAGCTCCAGAACTCTACAATTATTTTCCTGCCAAAAGACAATTTAAAATGAGTGACTGGAGTTCGACTGACTAAACAAATTAAACCAAACCTCATCCTTAGACTTATAAAATATTATCATAACATTTAGCCTTTCTGCAATAAGTAAATTTTTGCCAAAGTATTTATAACAGCATTGTTAAGTCTTTGAACACTTGTAGCCCAGAATATTGTACCAAACCAATTCAAGTAAAAATGGATGAATATATTATATATAAAACATACAAAAAAACAGCAAATGAAAAAATCCTTAAGGATAATATGACATTCCATTATCAAAGTGAAAATTTGCTAAGGACAGCACAGTCCACATTAGTATTCAACAAAACAAGTCAACTTTTCTAACGTGGAAGGTGAAGAAAAGTTTCAGAGTAATGGGAACTTAAATATTGTGTTAAATTAGTCACTGAAAAAAAAAAAAAGTCATTTCCAACATATTGAAATAAAGGAAGGAGTTTGAGATTTATTGCATCTTGTCCAAAGAAACATACTAATTCAGAGTACTGACAGTACCACCATCTCTGAGGTATCTGAAGTTGGGAAGAATGCAGATATTTGCATATATTATCTTTAACTTCTTTGATGTGTTTTCACAAAGGAAACATCTGTAGGCATAAATAGCAGCTCATCTGAGAGCCTCAAATAAGGTGGTTAATAATCAATATTCTTTAAGAATATAAATGTCAAGTTATTTTTTAGGACTACCATTTTAGTTAACTTTGAGAACTCCCTTAAGAATTACCTGGTACATTCAGGTAGAACAAAATGCAAATAGATACCAAGGATACTTTCAGTGGATACAAACAACAACAGACATGAAAACTGAGGTTTCTGGGAATTATTTGAATGGTTTAGCTTTTAGACTAGGAAGTTTTGGTAAATTTGTTATTTTAATAAGGTAAAATGCCCAACTTCATACATGCAAATACAATATCTAAACTTAAAAGTACACTCTGCATATGAAGATCAAAAAAAGAAGGAGGGATTTTTTTGTAAATGAGGGATATGTTGTGAAGTGCAATAAGAAAAAAGGAACAGATCCTCTTTTCATGGACCTAGCTCCATGCTGAAATGTAGATGTGATATAACATGGGTATATACCATATGCAAATCTACATCCAGAAACAGGAATCATGGAACCATATCACACCCATTACGGTCCAGGCAGAATAAGTCAATGGAGAACAAAGTATTTTTCTGGCAAAAGAAAATCAATTTGGAGTAACCTTTTATGTGATTTAGACCACAAGAGCTCACTAAGTGTTTTAGGAACCTAATTGTCTTTGAAAATGTCCTCCTGATTTCTGGTGGTCTTCTTCATAGGCAAGTGTTGTGGTTTAGCCCCAGTCAGCAGCTAAGTACCACCCAGCCGCTCGCTCACTCCCCCCAAGCCTGAGGGATGACGAAGAGAATCGGAAGGGCCAAAGTAAGAAAACTCATGGGTTCAGAGAAGAACAGTTTCATACCTAAAATAAAATAGCAATAATAATAGTAATAATAATAATGAAAAGGAAAATAATGAGTGAGAGAGATATGAAACCTTGGAAGAAGGGAAAGAGGGGGAAAAAAAACCCAAAACAAAACTAAACAACAAGTGCTGCAACCGCTAACCACCCGCTGACCAATGCTGCTGGTCCCCGAGCCACGATCGCTGTTTCCACCGGCCAGCTTCCCCCAGTTAATATACTGGGCATGACATCACATTATATAGAATACCCTTTGGCCAATTCAGATCAGCTCTCCTGGTTGTATCCCCACCCCTCCCGGCTTCTTGTGCACCTGGCAGAGCATGGGAAGCTGGAAAAGTCCTTGACTAGTGTAAGCGCTACCGAGCAACAAGTAAACCATCAGTGTGTTATCATATTATTTTCATACGAAGTCTAAAACACAGCACTATACCAGCTACAGTGAAGGAAATTAACTATCCCAGCTAAAACCGTAACAGCAAGTCTGAATTCTCAGGGTTGATTGGCTGTTAAAAGCTCCTTGCCTCCTAAAACGTTGATAGCAAAATAGTTAATTTTCATTAGGAGGTGTAATTTATCCTCAGTAATATCATGCATCTGTGGTTCTCTCTGTTTAATCAAACAATACACAACAGAGAATCGCTGTGATGACATCCAATTCTCAGTAGCTCTTATATGGCCATGTTTAAGTTTAAGAAGGTTCCCACTTCCACCTATCTTAAGGGCAATCAGAGCTATTGAAAAATTTTAAAATTTTGTCTAGAACATAGAACATTCAATGGAGACACAACAACACTGGTCATGAAGATCACTTTTACCAGAAGACTACTATCATATTATTTTAAGCTAATGTCTAGTGAGTTTCCATATACCTGTCAGCCCAGAACCATGGACATTTGAAAACAGTAGGCAGCACTGGACAAGGTGGATATGCACAGCAACTCTTTTGTCAATGCAAAGCAGAGCTGATCAGCACTGATAAATAAGACTGTCAGGAATTGGAAGTGTCTGGCTTGTTGTACCATTTTTGGATCTGCCAGTGTTGGCAGGATTGATGACATAATTTGTAAAACTGTCAGCTTCAAATTAGACAGCAATTAAAAAAATAAACAGAATATCAGAAAGGGCTGAAGCAAAAATGGAGGAGGAAAACACATATCCGAAAAGATAATTTTAGATGTCGACACTGTATGCATAAAACTAATGAGACCTTACCTGGGGTATTACACAAAATCCGGGCACCTTGTTGAAGCAAGCAGATCAAATACCTGGGAATTGTACAAATAGTGAGAAAAGGCCGATGAAGTAACTTGCAGGTTATAACTAGTATTTGAAAAGAGGCTAGAAAATTCACTTACTGTCATTACAAAGAATTAAGGTAAGATGATTAAGGTGTATAACATTTTGAAGGGCATAGAGACACTGTGTATCTTTAGTTATTGGAAGGGAAAAAATTCCTTCAAAATAAAAATGGAAACTGAGAAGCTGAAAGGGCCATGGACATTGAGGGAGTTCAAGAGACAATTGGACTCTGAAAGAAAAAACAATGTTCAGAATGGGCTAGAAAGTGCATTAGTAGAAGAAAGAAGTGAGTATAAGCTTATGTAAGCAACTGGGGCGTGGGGAAGAAAGGAGAGAAAATATTACTCCTGTCCCCAAAGATAGAGGCTTGAATGGGCTTAGAAGCTCAATTACACTTTCAGTCCTTTAAATGCTCCCTCAGATCAGTATTGAAAAGATAAACCATTCTGCTGGAGAGAAATGGGCAAAAAATCTCTTCATGACCTAAGATTCAAGAGAAAACTCACTGCCTTTGTGGTTTACTTTAAAAATTTATGTTCAAAAGAGGGATGAAGCTCCACCATGAGATTTTATTTCAAATGCCCCTCCACTATCCTAAATTTTTACTTAGATTTTCACATTCTTGCTGAAAAGGACACAAGCACAGAGCAATAGTGATTAAGGCTGTCCACTAGGAACAGGGCTGAACACTACCTCATTTCACACAGGCCCTCAGAGGACACACAAATGGTAATAACTTTTGGTTACTGCTTTCTTAGGTGAGTCTCAAAGTGATTATCAAGAGGTGCAAAACTTCATAGACATTTCCTTTCCTTAAGATTTCTAGTTCCTTAATTTGACTCTTTTCAGAAACAGCAAATTATTCCTTAAATTGGATTTCAATAGTATGAAGGGATGGGAAATATCTGTGGTACAGATACCCAATCATCAAAATGCCAACACTCATAGACTTCACTGCATCCTTTCAGAACATCCTCATCATTGAAGGGCTATGCCCAAACACACAATTACCTCCCTGTGTATGGAGCTGGATGGTGTGGATGGACCTGTGGATGCAGTGTGGGGTAACGGTACTTTATGATGTGCCTGAGATCCTAACCCAAAGCTCAAAACCCAGGAGGGAAGCCTTGCATATGAAATAGAACTACAGAAATCTGAGAAGCAAAAGGTATGTGACTTCATCAGAGTACTCAGAACTATAGATGTATTTCTTCAACTATTAGAGACAGTTTAAGCAATGGCCACCCCTTCTGTCCTGCCCCAGTCTCCTGTTTCCCCATCCTCCCTATCCAGTTCCTGTGTTATACGTGCACAGGTGTTTTCCTAGCTGTGCCAAAGAACTAAATAAGCAAACTAATCCCACGACATAACTAATTCAATTCTTCTGAGCTGTTTTTCAACAACCTTTCACAGAACAACTACAAAAATACTTGTACTAGTGTAATGCAGAAAGTGGAGAGTAGTGAAACAAAACATCTGGTGAGAAAACAAAGGCAAATAACTCTTAACAGCTGGCCTGTGAATTTCTGATTGCCTTTTTAACTGTTTTTGCAAAACTTTATTTCAAAGGGACATGTGTCACTAGAGTCATTATACCTTAGTAGAGAAAAGAAATCCCTTTTATTTTCAAAATATATTCTATTCTATTCTATTCTATTCTATTCTATCCTATTCCAATTTCAGTCACTGTGTGAACCTGCAGCTCATATTTCTAGAGGTTAAGGCTTCAAATGCAATAGACTGGTGAGGAGACAGACGTATTTTAGGAATTTATATATATTTATCCATATCTCTACATATTCTATGTCTATAGATTATCTATATATATATATAGATTATCTATATATATAGCTATAGCTAGCTGAGAGCTAGATATGGCTATATCCTTCTGTTGTGGTAACGGTTAGATCTGAGCCACTCCAATAAACAGTACAATTTAACACAGTGAAAAGACTGTTAGATTTTGTGCATTTTGTAAACTCAAAGTACAAGTCAGTTTTTGTGGTGCACAAATAATTTAATTAATGTAATTACTCTATAATAGTGCAATTGTTATAAGGTAGAATGTGAGCCATAAAATCTAACAATTATGTAGTTATTTATGTCCTATAAATACTATTGCAATTATATTACAAGTTAAAGCACTTTGCAATACCTAGCTTATTTGCCACTTGGTTTGTATAGCTAGCTCAAAAATGAGGATCCTCTTTATTGTAACCATAGATATAAGCATATTAAAACAATGTACATATTGTTTAACAGTTTAGCATATATAACTAAACAACTAGAGCAAATAAAATTATTAATGACAAATAGATTATACACAAATTTAACCTCTGTATGGTATCCAGCAGTTTGTCCGTTGATCCAACTGACCAACAAATACTTTTTGTAAACAAATTTAGAATCATAATTTCCTCATAAATTATTGCCAGCATTAGTTTAACCATTCAATAGAAATAACTCTTATTAAGAAGTCTGACAGGTGAACCTATTTATACAGTGCAATATATGCAATATCAGTTTCCTGACTGGCACTCCTGCAGAAAGGCAACAGAAATGTTTTATGAATACAGAGAACAGGAATCTGAGGGTCCTCAGTAGCAGTATGTAAAATTTCCACTCAGGCATGTAAGATATGATAGCCACATTTTTTTTAGGCCTAAGCTCTGTAAAGAAGTGGTGAGAGAGACACCTACTTTTATTTCTGCTCATCATAATCCTTGACCAGCTGTTGCAAAGCCTTTGTATTTAATTGTCTCACTTTCCCAGGCTTGTTTCTGCCAAACTTCATCTGCAGTTAAAGGAATGATCTCTCTTCTGCTTTCTTCTCAAGGTTGCCTCTAAAGTAAGTCTTAACCTCTATCTGTGATGCGCTGCTAAAGGCAACATTGGGGTTCACAATAAGACCCACAGCTGCTCTTTTATACCACCTGCACAACATACATCTGTACTCCTGTCCTGATCAGTGCTGTTGGTTTCAGTTCCAGTGCCACTTACCCTATGGGTTGCAGGCAGGATATTTTCCTTCTGTTGTAGTAGACTCATGGTGGTTGCAGACTGGTGATGGGCAGAAGAACTTAACAGCAGTAGCAGCATGACTGAGTGTGCTACTTTGCAGTAGCAAACTGTGGCAGCAACCTACAATATCAGTATCAAGTGTTGATGCTATCAGGATCTAAGATGGGATCATGGTAATTTTATAGTTCTCTTTATTGCACTGCAGCGCCCAGAGCTGACCAGTTTCAGTGTGAGACGGCCCATCAGTAGTGTGCTTAAGTAAATGCCCCTCTTCTCAGCCCTTTCACAGAATAGGGATAGAACTATCTTCAGAGTCTCCCCAATGTTGTGATGGACAATGAAAGAGGCTGAGGTAGGCTGCTTTGGCCTCTTCTTGCTCTTGGTTAAGAATATTGTTACTGCCTCAGCAAGGAACCAAAGGGAGAGAGAAGTGGTGTACAGGTTCCCAGAAGACATTCAGGTTGATTAAGGGGCTTTGCCAGGTGGTGGTGTCCTGTGAAAAAGAGGAGGGAATCCCATCACTACATTTTATTTACACTTCACGGTGGATTTATGTTACTTACACAGAGTGGGAGATCCCAGTCCTTAGTAATGTCATTCATTCAAGGATAAGCAGACTAAGAAAGGAAATAGGGATAGCAGCCACAGATAGCCAGTTGTCACCAAACTTGTATTCAAAAACTTGAGTGATATTACAAAACTTCAAGTTATTGTGCCCCACTTTTGCTGTCACTCCTGGGAAAATCAGATATTACCCTTTTTCTCTGTTACATCTATCCAACCGCAGAACAATTAACACACGACTCAGCCATTCCTAAGCAGATTCCCGGGAGTGAGTGGATCTTCCTCCACCCAAATACACGCATCACTAACTACAGTATGTGCAAAGGCTTTCCAGAGAAAGGGCTACTGCATAACCTGAACTTTGTCTCAAACATCCTCTCAAACTGCTGATTTTTAGTGCTGCTACTTACTGGGTTCAGTTGTTTCTGAAGTGTTCTGTTCCTTGTGATTCATGTTTATGGTTTGGCAAGCAGTGATAACACACATGGGTACAGACTTCGCCAAATATCAGTATTTGAACAAATAAAAAAATTCCCCTTCACAGAGAAGTAATAACAAAGCAAATTCACAAATAGCAGTTTAGATGTAGCCAAAAGGATTTAAGATTTATGTTAAAATGTAATTATAGAAATCTCCTCTTCTGATTCTGTTCCAGACCAGATTAATAGCTATTAATGAATCAGGTGTTTCATAGGTATTTTTTTAAATAAAACTATGTGAAAAAATTTTGTTACAATTTTTTTCTTTAAAAGTTACTGTTGCTGAAGGTCAGTCCTGAAAATTATAACTCCAATGCAACTGTTTATGAGGATGACTGATATAGGAATAGATTTTTGGGATCCACCCCTTGAAACCTGATTGTCAAATGCCAAATAGAACTGCACAGAATAAGAGATGAAGGGAGGATTTTGGAAGAGTAGTTTGGAATTTGGATAGCTTGTTTAACCTAAAAAGAGAATGTGGAATCATGTTAATTTTGTATATATGTTAGTCATTGTGTCTCACTTTTAATTACTGTATTTTGAACTGCCTCATGAGCACTGTCCAGGAGGGCTGAAAATCTGGCTGCCTAGCAGCTATATTACAGATTTAATTAACACACTTTGAGAACTGCTGCAAATCAGCTGTGCAACCATTCCCTTGCTACTGATGATGACAACCTTATGGAGGCCAAGTTGCAAATCTGCCTCACAAACTGCAGTGCAGTAACCATTATTCTATTGATCAGCTTTGTCTCAGATGTTTTGTAGCAAAAACATGATAATCAGGATGACAGGCTTAAAAGATGTAAGCTATTCACACAGCTATTGAGGAAAAAGAGGCTACAGGCATTTTGTGTCACTCAGTGCACCTTTTGAAAAAAAATACAATTTTTTGAATATAGCAGAATGCCAGAAACAAAAATGTGGCCAATCATAAAAGCATGGTAGAAGATCTGAGTTTAAAGTAAAATGCAGCAGAAAATAAATACTGAAAACAATTTTCCAGGAAAATTCAGTTCTTGGCAAGAACAGATGTTTACTCCTTCTGATCTCTGTATGGGAATTGTGGCCTTTTACAGGTTTCTTCCACCATTCTTAATGACATCTCAAGAACGGACAGACAGAAAAAAATGCAAAACAAAAAGGAATTGTTACTGAATGGTGTTGAGGCAATGAAAATGGTGTTTAGCAATAATACTAGGGAAAAAATGCCCTAGTGCATTACCACTGAAGGAAGATACGAAAATATTTTGACCTTACAAAGTCTCAGTTCTGCCCTGTTCAGATTCATAAATATTCCCATGGATGAACAACTGAGAACCAGAATTGTTCCCCTAGGTTAATATGCCATCCTTGAGGTAGAGTTACATCAACATTGAAGAATTGACTTAATAATAATGCCATGCTTGGGAAAACACATGTTTTGACTCATGTATTCTGAATTATTGTTAAGAAGTATTTGAGAAAGACAGCAATTGCAGAGACTAAATATGCAACCATTAACATAGAGACAATTAGGAAGTGTGCTGCAATTAAATTAGAAATTGTATGAAAGGGTAACTCTAATTAAGAGCTCTGGACAAGGTGAGAAATTATTTGTGGCATATTTGCAGAAATCAGCAATTAAATACAAACAAATGAGTTTAAGAAATCATGTACGGTACCAAACAATGAAGAAAGAGAAACTTTAAATAGGGAGTAACTGGTTTGCTGACAAAGAGCAAGCTTTGAGAGTTACTACAGATAATACCCCAAGGCCCTTAGCAAATTGTGCAGCTGAGAAAAAGAATGAATATAGAGGGTATTAATGCTCATCTGCTTTATGGGAAGAACAGAGTTTAAATTAGAGTGTTGTAATTTATTAACTCTTATGCTCTAAAATATTGTGATATGCTCAGACTTCAAACCTGTAGAAGTCCAACTGGAAGAACAAGCAGTCTAACACCAAGGCCAATTTATCAGTCGGAAGACAAAAGCTGAGAGGTAAGGACGACTATATCCTTGAAGAAGAAATGAGAGTCTAATAAGAGTGAACATCCACCTCAGCTGGTTGATGAAGTGCCAAAACCACGGTAACTAGGTGAAAGGTAAAGGTGACGGGGAGATCACGACCACCAACTCAATTCAGGGCTGAAAAAACTTGCCCCCCCAACTCCTGTAAGGAGCATGCGTGCTAATTGACATAGCTAGCGAGGAGAACTAACCAACTGGCAGGAGACAATACTTGATAAGGGGACAGGGGGTGGAGATCCCTTGAACTTTTTGGACGTAAGTCTCAAACACTCACAAGATGCAAAAAAAAAAGCCAGGGGGAAGTCTGTAGTGACTGATGAATATAAAAGGGGAAGGCAAGTGCCATTTGGGGCTTTTTCTTTTTTTCTTCTTCTTCTGCTTCCTGTTTTTTTTTGACGAGCGCTCCTACTGTCCAGACACCTACCTTCCATTGGCCAGACCAATGCTGGAACCTGGACCAGTGATCTCTCTCTCTCTCTCTCTCTCTCTTTCTCCTTTCTTTTCTCTTTGTCTTCTTTTATGAATATTCTTAATAAGAATCCACACCGCTAACGTTTTCCCATGTTTTCAGGTTGAAATTGCCTTTCCAAGTTTAAGTTACTTTCTGTGTTAGAATAAAAATAAAATGTTTGATTGATCGTTTGCTGTCATTTCTCCTTAATTTAGTCCGAGGGGATCATTAGAACCTTGGTCGCTCTCCTCCCTCTGAGGTTGGGATGTGACAAAACCAAGCACCATTGCAATGGATCCACTGGGCCTTGTTAAAATAGCACGCTGTGATAAAATCACACCAGCCACAGAAATTACAGTTTGAGGTTGAAAAGCCTTACAGCCAGCTCTCCTCGCCATAGGTGCTGTAACCTATATTTAGAGTCATATTGACAGTCTGAAGGTGTGAATTGTTTACTTACTTATGGAAGTGTTACTCTTGTTCATTCTTATCACTATTATCTTCCCACTGTTCAAATATGAACAGGCTTTCTTTTGATTCCACCCCACTGTGAGCAGTTCCCTGCATAGTAAGACATGTAGTATGTAAAGGAATATCTTCATCAGTTATTAGCAAGACTTCCATCTCATTTTTCATAGAGAAAATGGATTTACTTTTGAAATCCCATGAACTAAAGAAGCCAGACAAACATGTAAAGCCCAAATCCTCCATACCGCTTTTTGTCTCCGCTAAAAAGATTGATGTGTAGCTCCAAAATAAGACCTTTGGGTAATGAAAAAACACATTCACTAACCTCAAATGCAGAATGCATTGCCAGTCCCATTTCTATGGACCCCTGAGACATAGCTGTGGTAGGTCAGTTTCTCTGACAATGATTTTTTTTTCAGCCGGACAGATGTTATGCATATGCTACTTTTGCATAGTGTCATCAAAGAAACTTTTGATATTGGCTTTTTGTTTGTTTGTCCAAGTTATTTTTATCTGAGAAGTTGGGTGTAATGCTCAAAAAAATCATCACTGTCAAAGATTTTCTGACAAAGACCTTTTAGAGATTAAATAGAGGAAATAACTTTTCTATTAGCATAACCTGGGACACTGATGGACTAACTGACTATCTCTAGTAAAAGTACATTAAATATTGTATACCAGCGTTGGTTATGTGTAAAATTTTAGGACATGTGAGTCAAGGTTCCTTGAAGAACCATAAACCAAACATTCACCTAGCAGGAATAAAATGGTTGTACATTGTCACATGCACTTCTCTTACTATCCTTCAAGAAACCCAGGTGGCAAGAACCCAAGAACATTGAACTAGCTTCAGCCTGATTTCATGTAAACTTACAAGTTATTTGTGACATGACTTTTTTTCTTGAAGCATCTTTAGCAATTCAGAGTCATATTAAAAGTTTAATCAGTTTTACAGTCTTTAAGAAGCACCTGGCTCCTGACACTAAATAGAAATTTCAGATTTTGCCCTGTTCCAGAAATGGTCCTTTACACTGAACCAATTCAGAAATCTGTGCTGCGGCTACGGTTAATTCTTTAGCCAAGAACACACAGAATACACAAATCGCAAGCAACAAGGCACACTGTAAATTAAAGTCGTCCCCAGTCATGAAGAGACTGCATTTCATATATTCACAAGACCAGATAGCCTGTTTCTGTGCTGGTGACCTGAAGGGCTCCTGGGTCCTTTCTCTGGCCTGGAGGATAACTGATGTAGAACAGCTTGCATCCACTACGTGATCGTAGACTCTAAAAAGCATCCAAACTGTCTTCTGGGAATTGGTCTTCGGACAAAAGAAAGGTTTCTCCAAGGAAGTGTTTGGATACCCAGGAATTGTTTATTTGGCTTGCATTAAAAGGATACTAAAGATGGTTCTAGCAATATAACAATATAAACAATTGGAAGACATTAACATACAAAGGATTGGTCTACATGTTAGCTCCAGCAACATTGTCTGACACCGTTTAATTTACCAGTATGTATTGGTTTTGGCTGGGATAGAGTTAATATTCTTCATAGTAACTTGTATAGGGCTATATTTTGGATTTACGAGCAAAACAGTGTTGACTACAGACTGATGTTTTAGTTACTGCTGAGCAGTGCTTACACAGTGTCAAGGTCTTTTTAGCTCCTCACACCACCCCACCAGTGAGTAGGCTGGGGGTGCACAAGGAGTTGGGGGGGGACACAGCCAGGATAGCTGACCCCAACTGTCCCAAGGGATATTCCACACCTAATGACGTCATGCTCAGTATATAAAGCTGGGGGAAGAAGGAAGGGGGGGATGTTTGGAGTGATGGAGTTTGTCTTCCCAAGTAACTGTTACACCTGACGGAGCCCTGCTTTCCTGGAGACTGCTGAACACCTGCCTGCCCATGGGAAGTAGTGAATGAATTCCTGGTTTTGCTTTACTTGTGTGCATGGCTTTTGCTTTACCTATCAGACTGTCTTTATCTCAACCCATGAATTTTCTCACTTTTACTGTTCCTATTCTCTCACCCATCCCAGTGAGGGGGAGTGAGTGAGTGGCTGTGTGGGGCTGAGCTGCCTACTGGGTTTCAAAAGATGACATAGTAGAGACATAGCTTTACAAAAAAGATATACAGATTTTATGCAAGTACAAATCTCCATGATTTAAAGAGATTTTTCTGAGTAAAATTAAGCATGTGTATACAACTTGCAACATTGGAATTTTGTCTTTTGAGGCTCCAAGTCCATTTCTGCCATTGTAATTTTAAAAACTGATTTATTTTGACATATTTTTACATTATTTTGTACAATGTCCTGACCCCAGTATGCATACTATCCTATTAATATCCTAGTATAAAAAAGAAGAAATGAAAGAAATTATTGACTGGTTCAAGTTATAAATGTCAAGAATTTGTTTAAGTAAGTAAGTATATCTACCAGGGCATGCAACAGTGTTTGCAGAATGGAAAGCCTAGAGATTTCACTTGGTCTGAGCTATATTAACAGCCAGTTAAACTTCTAAATCTCATGCGCTGTTAGATCTTTCTATAAAATTAATCTTTTTGTTATATTTTATCAGAAAGTTTTCAATGAAATACTTGTCTTCTGGATATTAGTCTACTGTCATTGCATTGCTACTGCTTCAGGAAAGCAGAACAGCATCCAAAGCAAAGCATTCCCTTTTCTTTAAGAGTTTGCACTGCTTTTTAAAACCTGGTTTTTTTCCTGCTACTTCTGATGCAGCTGTTCCTGCTCAGTCTTCCTGACAGTGCAGTGTCACTCCCCCCTTCCTGCTGGCTTAGGAAAGGAGACACAATTTAAGCAATCATGAGTCTTGAGCATTGATGTACAAAAGGTCCTCCACTTTCAGCCCACTGGGACACAAAAAGCAAGACAAGGTAATTAAGCATAAGTGAAGGGCGGATGAGGAAAGCTGGAGCTGAATGTTTCACTTTCGATATTTTGTCAGAGGTCAGTTGAAGGTTGCTAACATCAGCCAAGGTACAGAATGTGAAATGTATTATCAGGAATGAAGCAGTAAAAAGGGACAATATGCTATCTTTCCACCTTTAATTTGTCGACAGACAAGTACACTCACTAATCTGTCTACAAAGCCAGAGAAATTACTCAAGCAACATGGTTACCTTTGCTGGCATTGCCTGCAGCTATCAGAAAAGGGATTGCACAACTGTCTAAATCCATTATTAAAGCAGACAAAGGGTAGTTCAGCTTCGTTTGAACTGGCCACAGCTGGAAATGGGATACCTGACTTAAACCACCAAAAAATCCCACCCGAAAATCAATGCCACTGTGATACATTGCAACTTCAAAGAATTGGATAAAGGCATTGCAAAATGATTGTCTAATCAGTAATATCCCCTGCCAAGCTTGAAAGAGGCTGATGACTCTGATGTTCCTCTGCTTTGCTATAATTTACACAGCTCTGGTATTTCTCTCCTGTCTGAAGAACAACATGGCTCCAGAAACCATTAGGAATATTAAGAATAGCTCACCTAAAATGCCTGCAGTAGTTGTGACATTTACACTTACAAGACTCCTAAAGTTTTGATGCTCTTGAATGTATAACAGAAGCAGCAAGGTCAGCAGCACAAAAATCATTCCCATTTTCTATCATTGGCTAAATGAGGCTTCCAATTTACATGATTTTAGCTGAGGATACCTGTGTAAAATCTGATCAGAAAGATATGCTAAAAAAAGACTTAATTGGTCTTAAATCAGACGTAACTGAGCAAGCTGTAGAGACATTTGCATCTATGTAAAGCAAATGCTGACAGATATCACAGAAGTCAATGCAAGCATGTATTGAACTTACTTGAGTCATGTTTACTTTTTCAGGTCTATCTTTATTTTATTTTTAGATCTATTTTATTAAATATTCCTCAATTTCAGGAAAATCTACACCTTTGGATACACATACAGTGTTGTCCGGTTCTTTCATACCTAGCCTTAGTTCACCCAACTTAAAATTCAGACTGTAAAGCCTGGATTTACTCCCTACCTGAGGCGGAGGCTGCCCTAAAGGAAAAAACAAAACAAAACAAAACAAAAAGATAGAATAGAATAGAATAGAATAGAATAGAATAGAATAGAATAGAATAGAATAGAATAGAATAGAATAGAAGAATAGAATAGAAATCTAGTCCAACTCCCTGACCAGTTCAGGGCTGACCAAAAGTTAAAGCATGTTATTAAGGTCATTGTCCAAATGCCTCTTAAACACTGACAGACATGGGGCATCGACCACCTTTCCAGGAGACCTGTTCCAGTGTTTGACCACACTCTCACTAAAAAAACGTTTCCTAATGTCCAGTCTAGACCTCCCCTGGCGCAGCTTTCAACCATTCCCACGTGTCCTATCACTGGATACCAGGGAAAAGAGCTCAGCATCTCCCTCTCTACTTCCCCTCCTCGGGAAGCTGTAGAAGGCAATGAGGTCCCCCCTCAGCCTCCTTTTCTCCAAACTAGACAAACCCAGGGTCCTCAGCCACTCCTCACAGGACATTCCATCCAGCCCTTTCACGAGCTTTGTTGCCCTCCTTTGCATACATTCAAGGACCTTCACATTCTTAAACTGTGGGGCCCAGAACTGCACACAGTGCTCAAGGTGAGGCTGCATCAACACTAAATACAGCAGGATAATCACCTCTTTTGACCAGCTGGTTATATTGTGTTTGATGTACCCCAGGATGTGGTTTGCCCTCTTAGTTGCCAGGGCACACTGCTGACTCATACTGAGCCTGCTGTTGACCAGCACCCCAGCCACTCCTCTCCCAATTTATACTTGTGTCTGGCATTACTCCATCCCAGGTGCAGAAACTGGAATTTGTTGTTTTGTATCTTGTATATCTTCCAACATTTAAATGTTTGACCTTCCTTGTTGGAAAACCTTTATTTCATGTATTTTAATAGTATAATATAGGGGGGTTTAATTCGTGTATTAAGCTACCTATACCATCCTTTATCACCAAGGTGTTTGTGAGTGAGGAAGAAGATCTTAATGCATGGAACTGTAGGACATACAGTGTATTCATCCATGAAACTAACACATGAGAACACTGAGTCACATTGTTCAAATTACAGACAAGGATATGTTCACAATCTGATTAGATTTGTCCCACTGCAATGAATAAAGCAGGATTTCTTTAAATAGCAATTGGAATACAAATGACTATTCACTGTTTGTAAGTCATAGTTATCATAACAAATCAAGCAAAATCCTGAAATCCAAAATCCTCTTAAGACAATACTTACAGAGGAACCCAAAGTGATTAACAAGATTTCCTCAAAACCTGAACCAACTTTAAAAATGTACCCTTGAGTACAGAAAAAGCAGAGACAATTTCCCAGGCTAAATATCAAGACTGAAAATATGATATTTATCACTGATCTCTGTGTAAAAGACGTACTCCCAAACACATTACTTCTGGGAGGCAGCTGCCACCCAATCACATAAAAATGTGGATTACACTGTCAATCAACTACTGCATGCTTAATGCATCTATAAAGATAGTAATCTGTGTGACAGTAGAGCTGAGGAACCCTTAGAGGATTTTAAGAGGAAACAATGCAGAGAAGCTGATTACAGAAAGCTGTCTGCAGGAAAAGAACTTAAATGAAGCTATATATTTTAGAACTTTGCAGTTGTTACATAATTGCAGAAGACATTCAGAAACAAATCCTTTCAGAGGGAAAAGGATGTGACTTTAGCACAAGTTCATCTTTGCTATCAATACTGCAGGTAGATTCTTCTGTCCAGAAAAACTGTAAATTTTTATTTGTTTGTTAGACAAATACACAAAGCTAAAGCCAATACTTTCAGAAACTAGGAAGATATACCAGGGAAAATTCACTTTATCTTCTTGTGTTGTGGTACTCTTTCCCTAGCATCACAGGTCACACCCTGGACTGAATGGTTCTGGATGGTTAGCCTGTCATACAGCCTTATACTAAGCTCACAAGATGTTGTGGGTTATGAACATTTCAGACTTAATAGCTGCATTTGAAGCCAGAACACTTTTGGGTGGTTTTGATTGAACTCAATGAGAAATATCTGTAGCCTGGAGGAGGACAGAATCACCTTTTTTTTGTCTGAATCACATTTTCTAGTCTGCATTCTGGGGACAGAAGGGTATACCGTTTTTAAGTCTGAGCCTTGTGGCACCCCAATTTGCTTCTGCTTCTCATTACCTGTGTTGTTTTCTTTATTTCTGTTCTGTACATCTCCAAATCTTGTTCAACAAACAGAATTGAGAGGAGAGGCAAAATAGACAACATTTCTATAAAAGGACAATCTGGAGCAAATGGGAAACACTGGGGAAAAGTATGGCTCTACTTCTAAAATACAAAGTGCTTTTAAAGATTTTCTAAAAATAATTTGTTATAAGAATCAAAATACAACAATATGCAACTCACACTTCACTCACTGCTTGTTCATCTTATACTCAGTGTCTGACCAGTATGGCAGCATCATGAGTGATAAATAGCATATGTTCTTTGTTAACAGCAAGGATCAAAACCTAGTTACTCTGGAAACAGTATAGTCAATGTAACAAAAAGACATCTTCATTTTGAAGATCCTGAAGTGAAAAGGTCAAAATTCCATTTCATGTATATCTAAAAAGAAGTGTCATCTATGTATCGTTGGTCCTTTGTTGAATTATTTGGAGGGCGACTAAAATGAAAAGTTACAATTAAGTAAAGCTGTAAACAACTTCTGACCATAAGCACATTTATTAGGGAAGACAGGAGCTAAACACAAGAAATCTACTGTACAAGTGATGTCCTTTGTTGAGCATTGCATGTAAGGAACACAATTCAAACTCCTATATTCTGCTAGCTGATCAAGTAATTAGATGTTTACATGCCCTCAGCTGTGTCAACAATAAATCCTTGGATAAAACTGTGCCATGTTTATAATCTTTTCAAAGTCACACATCATTGTACAACATGTAAAAAACACAATGAAAAGCAATTTAGTAGTAAGAATAAAAGTAAATGTGAATTTTCTCTCCCAAAACACATAACACGTGACAGTAAAGGGATCACTTTACAAACCTCATCACAGACTATTTCAGGTAGAAAACAGAGTACTTGACACTGTATTAAGAACTTAAGCAATCATTGGTCAGTTTGTTATAGGTAAAGGTCAGGAAATGTTTTAAAACTTCATAATTAAATCATTTGTCAATGTAAAAAAGGTAATGAATAAGTAACAGAGGCATGGACTTGAATATTCCTTGTTATTTTGCATGATAAAAAATTGTGAGAAATCTTTTGAAAATTCATAAGCTGTGAAAACAGCTATTTATTCTCAGTCTAACTATTTTAAAAAGGAAGGTGAAGCATTCTCAAAAAGAACAGGAATTCTTAACTCAGAAAATTATTTCAGGCTTAAAAGGTGACATAATAAAGGCTGACAGGAACCACCAGGCCTTACTTCAAAAAATTATCATGTTTATCCAAGTTATTGCTAAAAGTTAAAAAAATAAAAACATGGGGCTGGAAATTGCCCTTTAAACCAATGGTGTAGTACAGGTATATACTAGGGCAAAATTTGCTGGATGATGCATACATTATACAGAAACTTGCCAGTACCCTTTGTAACCAGTGCCTATTTCAGTTCTCCTCTAGCATGGATCACATCATAAAAAGGCCATGTTTACCAGAAGGCAAAAAGTCAATGTCTGTAGAAAGCATGAGGGAAACTGAAAATCAACACCTGGAGCATCAGGCCAATACTGGTGACTCAGATGAAAATGAAATTATTATAAAACCTTTGCCCCTTTACGTAATGCTTTACATATTAATTGAAAATTATGTGGAAAAAGTGTAACTAATACATTAGTGCATCATTTATATGCTGACATCTGTTTAGACATCTACCTATAAACAGAATAAACTACCCTCATTGTGTGGAACTTTCAGCAGATTCTTCCAGCATATTTCTAGCTAAAATGAATAAACATGCATTCTTACAGTAATTTCATGGATAGTATAGCAGTGATTCCATTCTGAGAGAGAATATTATATCATCAGTGAAATATCAGTCTTCTAGGAAGAATAATAAAAACATCAAAGTCTCTTGGTAAAACATAATAAATCTTCTTTCCATAGGCTAAATAAGCATTAAAAAGAAAAGAATGCCTCCACAAGGTTGTTCTGTTAAAAAATAGGTTTGATATTTATGTAGAGTTGATTGGAAAGCAAAAACAATCATTTGCTGCTGAGGGTGATTTATATTTCAATGTTAGTAAAGTGGTTGTTCTCTCCAGCACAAGAAAGCAAGTACAGAAAAATTCCATTTTTTTTTTTGCTTTTTTTGAAAACACCCCTTTAAACACCTGGCAATCTGATTTCTTGTAGGGTTAGAAATGTTTTCTTTTTTCACCAGTATTTAAATAAAAATGAAAGAAATAAAAAAACCCCTAACTTATTGAATGCAAAAGCCTACAAAGACTATGCAGACGTGAATCACAGAATCACAGAATCACAGACTGTTAGGGGTTGGAAGGGACCGCTGGAGATCATCTTGTCCAGTCCCCCTGCTTGAGCAGGTATACCTACAACAGTGTGCACAGGACCGCATCCAGTCAAGTTTTGAATGTCTCCAGGGAAGGAGACTCCACAACCTCTCTGGGCAGCCTGTTCCAGTGCTCTGTCACCCTCACAGTAAAGAAGTTTTTTCCCATGTTTAGGTGGAACTTCCTGTGTTCCAACTTGTGCCCATTGACCCTTGTTCTGTCGTTGGCCAGCACTGAAAAGAGTCCAACCCCACCCTCTTGACATCCACCCTTCAGATATTTATAAGTTTTGATAACGTCCCTCCTCAGTCTTCTCTTCTCCAGGACAAACAAGCCCAGGTCACTCAGCCTTTCCTCAAAAGAGAGATGTTCCAGTCCTCTTATCATCTTGGTAGCTCTCTACTGGACTTGCTCAAGTAGTTCCCTGTCCTTCCTACACTGGGGAGCCCAGAACTGGACACAGTACTCCAGATGTGGCCTCACTAGGGCAGAGCAGAGACGGAGGATAACCTCCCTCGACCTGCTGGCC
>WEKW01029662.1:326-16954 GCA_013389905.1 Sula dactylatra
AGATTTTTACAACTCAGTTGGACAAGATCCTGAAAACCTGGTCTGACTTTGAAGTTAATCCTGCTTGGAGCAGGATATTAGTCTAGATAACCTCCACAGGTCCCATCTGGCCCAACTTATTCTATGATCCTATATAGAGTGGTAAAAATTAAAGTATTTTCAAAGATGCTATGGGATTTAGTGGCATTCTCAGTTATACAACTAGCAAATATCATTGAAAGCTATCTGAGTCACAGGGCTTCTAAGCATTATCACTCTGTGTGCAGAGATATATTTATCTGCACAGCACCAGGTGCTCAGCTACTTTCCTAGCAGGGCTTCCTGTCCCACTGCAGTAAGCATGGCAGTGATGCTCATAGATATTTTGAATGCAAACATCTAGCGCCTCGATTTCTTATCCTCATCTCTGTAGAAATATACTGTACTATGCAAAAGGAGCATAATCCATAAGGAGGTATTTTTAGCACAGAGGCTAAGACATTTTTAAAATTGTAAATGCCTGTATTAGGTTGCTTCCTCAGTGAATGTCTCGCAGCTGCAGGAACAGCTAAGTAACAGCACAGAAGAGCAATTAAGTCACAATAGTCCAGCTGCCCACTTTAAGGATGCAGACAGCAGTTAAAAATAAAATTTTAAAACAAAAGAACTTGAGAAAATTAAATAAACTCCAATAAGACACAGTAGATAAAATAGCACATGACAAAAATAAAGGTTTTAAACACATTAAACTGAAGAAAAAAGTAAAGGTAGCAGGTTTCACAAAAAAACCGGGAAACAGACACAGTGATATTTCAAACTAGAAAATAGAAACATCTTTAAAACAAGCAATAATGAATGAAAAATGTAAATATCATGTAGAAGAGGTTAAAACTTATACAAAGTTTTAAAAGGGGCAAGATCCTTAACAAATTTTGAGAGGAAACGTATCTTTATTTTTTTTTTTTTTACTGTATAGCTTAGCTTACTGTTCTACTTTCCTAGGCTGACTGTTCTTTACAGCAGGATTGCCTGTTTCTAGCACAGTCCTTAATGTCTTAATAACTTTTAACATCTTCAGTTTTAACTTCTATTTTTCGTATTCTGCACTGCACTGCACCACTATCCCTGAAATGTTAAAACAGACTATAAATAAAGCCTATAATATTTCAAGAAAATCCTTAGAAGTTGTGTTATTTCCTTATCATTTTCACTACACAGGACTCACAGTTTGGGTATTTGATGACAAGTAGTATTATGTGTAGTAATCTCCTCAAAGATACACACTGAAACAGGTTGCTCGGAGTGGTTGCCAAAATCTCCATCCTTGAAGATTCAAAACTCAGCTGGGTAAGGCCCTCTGAAAACTCATATAATTCAACATTCTTTGAACAAGAGGTTGGATGAGATGTCCTTCAGAGGTTCTTTCCAACCCAATTATTCTATGATACTTTTTCCTCACTCATGAAGAAAATGTAGCTATATTACCCTTTGTAAATAACTTTCCCCTACATACAATACACCTACATATATTTAAACATTCTCTTTTGTCATTCATACAGATTTCTTTCCCAATTTTATCTCTATTCCAAAACTAATGATTAATAATTTCTTCATTGTCCTGACTACTTTTATGCTGTTCTAACATTGTATTCGTCTAGCCAAATTGTGATAACTATATATATAAAATTTTACCTATTCATTATTCTAAGTCTTCTGCAAAGAGACAGATGATCTGCACCTCTTCATCCTATGAAATATGTTCTAATCTATTTTTTTCACTCAGTAGTTTCTACCTGATGCATGG
Organism: Sula dactylatra; assembly: GCA_013389905.1. Classification (NCBI taxonomy): domain Eukaryota; kingdom Metazoa; phylum Chordata; class Aves; order Suliformes; family Sulidae; genus Sula; species Sula dactylatra. The sequence continues at coordinate 2,110 of WEKW01029662.1, forward strand.
ATTTTAAAAACATTTACAAGGAGTAAAACCATAATACACAAGAGGAAATGTAAATTCATGCAAGAAAAGTAAATTCAGATGACAACGTAATGGAGTATACATACAAACCAGTAATAGAGATGACTCAGAAGTAAAAAAATTATAAGACAAAACAAACTTTTAGTAAAACACTGATACATATTTTAGAAAGGACAGTTTAAGAGTTTTGAGATGTTTTTTCTAATACCTACTTTTGTGACACGAGGTTCTAATGTTAGAAATTATTGGCTTATAAATATTGACCTGGTAATACTCTTCCATTCCATCACTGTCCATTTTGCCAAAACTTAATTTGTGTTCAAAGAGTTTCCAAAAACCAAACCTAACTTTAATTACAGAAAAGCTAAAACACATACTAAATGCATCCTAAGATTGTAAGCAAGGAGAACATACCAACTCACATTTCCTAAAAGCTGAGACTATATTAGTGAAAATCATGGCTAATCAGTAATTCTTATGTATCAAAGATATTATGACTAGAGAAGTCTTACTCTCTGTTAGCTCAAATGGTATCCCAAAGTACAAGCACCACTTAGGCAACAATTAAAATAGTATATATAGTACATAGTTACAAATTATATTAAAAGAAGATGAAAGATTTTTCTCAGAAATTAATGGCTTAATGAAGAGGCCTAAACACTTCATCAAATAGCTTTAAGCTTTCCAACACAAAGCAGTAATCCCAAAAAATTGGTGCTTTTGCAAGGGCAGTTAAGACTCCAAATCCTGTCATTCACGCTGTGATCACAGCAGTAATCAAGACCTGGTTCACACAATCTACCCATGTTGAATAACCTCCATGATGAAGAGTCTCTTTTCAGAAACAGACTATTAAATATAAAGATATGTCAAGCTCAAGACAATCCATCACACTTTACTAAACACCTAAGACTACCTCCAGCCTCTCAGCTGCCTCGTCCACAGTGCTGTCAGACATTCTTGAGATCATAGCAGTACAATGCAAGTAGTGACATGATGGAGTATGTGAGAGGCAGTCAAGCCAGTCATTTCAATAGCAGACATTCAAAAAATTATTCAATTCAGTTCTCAAAGAACTGATGCTAAAAATAGCAACAAATTGGTCAGACTTCAGTGGTATTTTTTCTGTTCCATGTGAAAATTCAAGTATATTTTAGTATTGGTTTTATGGGGGAAAGGCCTTAACTCCATGAATATTCAGACACACAGAAATGTTAGTAAAATGAGTGGTATTCCATCCCATACTCAAAATAAATCTAGAATGAGTCAATATCTACACCTTATCCTTTCAAAAATAAAATTATTAGGTAGTCAATCTGGCATCTGACTGCAAGAGCCAAAGCCATTCCTCATGACAGTATTTCTTCACCTCAAGTGCTTAAAATTATCAGTTTCTCTATAATTATCAGTTCTTCATTGTGTCAGGATCGTAATAACCTCTAAGGTTTTTGAAAGCTTTGAAATACAGTAAAGAGTTCAAACATGCCTAGCCTCTTTGGAAATTGAGACCATCATCTGCTGTTTGATGAGATTCAGAACAGCTACCAAATGAAAATAGTTTCAAATAAATAAAATTAATACCAGATATAGTTTGTGCAGTTGTCATTTGAAGGGAATGATTGTATCCACATAGTATGCATTAAAACCACAGGGTTCTTTTCAAGAATCAAGAGAACCCAAGGTGTCAATACATAAATGCAGATTCTGAATATAATTTCTGCTAGGCATCAGTTTGCAAGTTTACAGGCTGGAAAGGAGCAACATTGCCTGGTGCAAAATGATAGTTGTGGCAAGGTTTTTACTCTTAGTATTAAATGCAGCGATTTGAAGAAGTGTTTTGCTGGGACAGCATGCTACTTCTATACTGTCCAGGCATAATCAGGGTCAGCAGCTTGGCCAGGGCCAGGAGCAGGGTACAAAGGGTGACATGAGGTAGGCCATGCCCCCACCTGCAGGGTTGCGTCCCACAGCACACATGCAAGGGGAGCAGGGTAGGGCCCAGGGCTGTAACTGGAGTCAGCAAAGAATCCAGGTTACCAGCAGGTCCACAGTGATGAGGCAGAGCTGAGGCCAGCCAGAAAGCCAAGCCTACAGGTTCAGGTCAGTGAGGGACCCAGACAGGCAGCAGCATGGCTCAGGCAGGGACCAAGGCTGAGTGCCTGAGCTGAAAAGCAGCTTGCAGGTGAGGGGCTGGAGGTCCCAAGAGGGCATACTGCCCTCCCTTCCTACACAGCTCTTTCCCCAAGGCCGATCCCAGGTTACAGCTGCACCACATCAGAGCTGCCCATGAGCACAGGCAGCCAAACCCCATTTGGGGAAGGATTGGGGAATGCTACTAAGGACCATGATATATACTAGCTGAACTGTAGTCCTGATAAGTTTGGGTATACGTTTCAAAAGAATAAAGGCTGATCATCTCAAACAAAATGGAGCTGATCATTGTTTACAGATGTCTTAACAATCACAGATGTTCACTATGGCATTAACGTTGTTCTCATGTAATCAGGACCAGATTTCAGATTGAAAATCTTTGATTTATTTGATAATACAAACTCTGTTCTATTAATGGAGAGACTGCGATGTGAAAGTATCCTAATTAGAAGGATAACTTTTACAGCCTCTGGTTGTGAATTTACAACTTCTAAATAAGTGATTGTCTTCAGAATAATTTAGCAGCTGACTTTCTTTCAGAAGTACTTGTACTGAGATTGTCCAGAAAGATGAATACAGTTGTATGTCATCAGACTTTACAGGTGTTACATGGACTAAACTGAAAAGAAAAAAAAGAAAAGAAACACCCACACTTGTTTTAGAGAAACCCTTTCCTCAAGTTTGCAGTGTCGCATGTCTTTTCTAGAGAAATGCAGAATTAAACCAATTCTGCTAGGGACCAACATATTTGTATGCAATAGGAAATCACTGAGTTTATCCCAAATCCTAGTGACTTAGAAATCCTGATTGTGACAGAGCAATTCTTTGGTGCTTATCAATTGGCAACAGAATGAAATAGATTACATATTAGCACAAGAATGCTAAAATTTTGGTTTATGACTCCATATGGATATTCAAACTGCAAGTCCTGCAGTTAGAATCATTCAGCAGAGAACTTGATGGTTTTCTGAAAATCAAACATAGCCCCAGAGAAATAATCATAATGCAGAGCTTTCACAGAACTAGAGGGACCTGAAAGAAGTTCCCTATTAATACTTTATGTGTTTTGCATGCAGTTGCTGGGTCCTATAAAACAACTGAAAATCTCTTACTTTTGATGTTCAAAGACAAAGAGAGAAGGATGTTTCAGTGGCTGCAAGCGATAGCAGGTTGCCAAACACCCTGAAAGAATGTATTCAGCATGCATCAAATTAAGTTTTCAGACAAGTATTGTTTTCTTCCTCTACAAGTGAAATGTCGGTTTACTGAACTGGCATTCTCTGCTGTTGAAATTTATATTCACTGCACACAAAGTTGTATCTATCTGGAAGCTGTATTTGTCCAATATTTTAGCATGTAAATTTCTCAGCTGCATAAACCTCATTCTGCTGTCTACTGCCTCATTCAGTGTGCATTTCCCTATATAAATCAGTATATAATTAAAAAAACAGTAGTATATATTGTATACCAGTGGTACCTATATTACTAAGAACAATTACTGCTTGCTGTCATGTGATTTATTATTTCAGTTTTAATCGATCTGAAATCATTCATAAACATAAAAAATGACAGTTCAAGGTCCCTTACTCCCATGAAATTTAAGCCCCCATCCTGGCTGAATACTCCATTCACTAAGATAATAAGCACTACAGAAGCAGCAGTACCACCATTATCAGTTTTATTTGTTTGATCTGGAAGAAACTCCCACATAATGAAAATTTTTGTACAACCTGAACTGAATTTTAATGCCTATATTTCAGGCACTGTAACTAAACTGAAAAAGTAATAAATCATCCAGTCACTCCAGGAATCCTAATCTAATGCTCTAACAACAGTCAAACATTTCCATGCTCTGCTCCTACTCATGACCATGAACCTTGTAAGCAGTAGTACTCCTTGTGACCTTTGAAAGATAAGTGTTCTTTGCAATTCTACATCTTCTGAGAGGCATGCTGCTAACACTGGTCTGTACTATACTATTTAGCAGCAGAATCTGATGTAAATGGCATGAATTTGGCTTGAAACTTGATATTATGAAAAAGATCACAACCAGATCAAACAGCTCCATCATAGAACATTTCAGACAGTTTAAGGATCACCTTACATCAGGTCCAAAGCAGACATATATAACATGTCAAAAAATGTCTACAAAGGCCAAAGAAAATCTAGCAAAGTTTCCAGGAAGTTATTAGAAGTCATCCTTCAAGAAGTTGAAGTTGATTCCATTAAGGAAAACGGAAAAGACAAAATTCTGGTAAATTCTGGTAGACCAAAAATAATTTTCATGGAATAATGTGCGTAGGCATAAAAGAGATCTTTAATACGAGACTGCCATAGTCTGTCTGAATTAAATCTTTTGTATTCCTGTTCACAGTTATTAGAGAGATACTTACTCTAGAAAATTATTTTATGCAGAATGAACCGGAGGATATACTTTGAACTGATACTTCAGAAAGAGAAGCTATAAAGTGAGTTAACAAAAGAAAACAGTAACAAATTTTTAAAATCAGATGATATTCAGTGTAAAACATCTCAAGTCTAAAATATCTAACTATTAACTGTAATACAATCTTTCATTGACAAGAAGAACAAAAGGTGGCAAATATAATGCCAATTTATTCATTTTTAAGGAATTTCAGCATTAGATCAACTGAATAATAGACAAGTGAGTCTGACATCCACATTGGACAGATTTGTAGAAACCAAAATAGAAACTAAAATTAGCAAGCATATGAAAAAATGTGGAAAAGTCAGAATAGCTTTAGTAAAAGGAATTCATGTCTGTTACATGTATTAGAATTCCTTCAAGGAGTCACAGAGAAAGTGAGCAAATAGGATTTATTCATACTGCTTAGCTGGGCTTCCAGGCTTTTAAAGAATCTCAGCTGCCATGGAATAGGAATAAATTCCATCCATGAGAAAACTTAACTGATGAAAAGACAAGAAGAAAAGAACAGGAATTAATGGTCAGGGTCTTTTAATGGAGAGGTATCACCAGTGAAGCCTCACAGGGGATCTGTCTAGAGATGCTCTGTCCAGCATAATCATAAATTATCGAGAGTAAAAATGAATGAGAGACAGAAAAGCTTATTTATCGCACTAAATTATCAACAGTAGTAGAAAAAAAGCCAGCTGAGAAGACTTGCAGAAAAGACTCATAATACTGAATGGAGAAGTCAGCTTACAGAAAGACAGGTTTATTTTAGACAGTAAGAAAAGCTTTCTGTGGTGAGGATGGTGAAGCAGTGGAACAAATCACCTATGAGGGTGTGGAAGAATCTCATTGGAAATCTGTCAAGAGAAGTCAGACAAATACTGCCAAGTTCACATCATCCATCCTGAGCAGTTTACTGATGTTTCATAACATTTCAATAGGAGATTAAGCCTTCCTCCTAATGCACTTTTTCTATGTTTCTATGTATGTAGGCATAATGACTCAAATATCTGTCCTGATTGCCTTTTATAATCAGATGAAATTAACACAGATATTAATATATCTCTTATTACCGGCAACATGATTTAGTTAGTTATAAGAAAAAACAACAAAAGTATGTGAGCTTACTGAAGTCAAAATTTTAAAATTACCTTGACAAAATCCAAGGCAGTTTGAGAGATTTACACATAATCTCAGTTATTTTAATCATCACGAAATAGCAGATTATTTTATACTTTGCCAAACAAAAACTTGAGTCCATTATTTAAGCCTGCCTTTTAATCTTGGACAAAGAAATACATAACATTTATACCATTGTCTCCTACCTTCCAAAAGATTAAGATAATATTTGTAGATTGCATAGTATTTGCAATGAACATATTACAGAAATATGGAAATATTACAGAATTTATAGAAATAAACTATACTGAAAAATGATTATATTAATAAATATTAAATTATTAAATTATTGTATTGGTTTACAAAAGATGTGTTTCCACAAAAGACCAGCATAAGACATCTTGAGTATTTCCATGAATATTCTACACATATCTGTCAGAACCTGACAAAGACAAGTGTATCAGAAGTGAGCACTTTATCTAAAACGTTGAATAAACAGATCTGGGAACTGTTTTCTGTGATTACATGTTTTGCTGATTTTTTTTTACTAACTGATCCAACTTTTTAAAAATTCAGATTGCTGTTTTACCTCTTGTTATATGATAAACACCAGTATACTAGCTGTAACTCCATATTGTTAGTGCATTTAATTTTTTCGTAAAAATATTTTGACATTTGTATGCATATCTATATGTACCTATACACAATATATGTGCATATGTACAATAGATAATAAAGATTTAAAAGCTCCATAATATATTGTATATACTGTTCTAACAGTAATTTTATAATAATCTTGTACAGAAGAGCCTGGGCTAGCAGAAAAGAAACAAATGCTTGCTCTAGCTTGTAATAATCAGTGTCTCAATATTAGCATCACTAGATCACTAGATATACCTCCCTGTCTCCAATACAGAGGTTCAATCCTCCGATGAAAGAATTGCACTGTCATGAGTCGGTTAGTTCAAATGTGGCATGTATCAACTTAAAAGCCATAGTCACAAATCCATCTGCAAATGGAAATTATTTGAAGTGAGGACAGATGTCTTAAAAGCCCCTAAAGTAGATATCATCACCTCCTTAAAGGAAATCTTTTTCAGTAGCTATGTGATTTGGATGCATAAGCAATGAATAAGAGATACTGAGCTTAGGACAAGCTTGTTACTAAACTTTCATAACTCCGTACCTTATTTGACCGTAAAGACACTCTTCCTCCACAGCGCGCACAGAATTTAGTTTGGCAATATGAACAGTTATGGCCACAGCCATCAGCAAATTTTGTTTTGTGGCAGATGCCACATGTTGGGGCATCACCCTTCTGCTCCTGCTGCTGCTGTGATTCTTCACCCATCTTCTTCACTTGCTCCTTATACATTTCAAACTGCTGATGTAATTTTCTGCAGAAGAAAAGAGAGCATTAACAGTTGTTTTATTTAAGCCCACAAATACTTTGCAAGCACTAAATTGCCATCAATTTCAAAACAAAAATCAGAGAGAAATACTGTAGTAAAGCAAATACAATTTAATTTATGATGCTCCAGAAGTGTAACATTCAAGAATTACTTCTTTTTCATTATAACTAAACTCTAGGAGGAAGCCCAACACTGATAACACGCAGCAGAGTCCAACTGTTACAAAGAGAAGTAACTTTTCTTTTGGATGTGATCAGCTGTTAGCTGCAAATTCAACAGTAGAAAACATGTGCTGAGTGATCCAAGAGCCCATGGCACTAGACAATAAACTGGTTAATAGCAGAAAAAACAATATTCTTCCAAGTGTTCTTTTACCTAATTCTACCAGACAGATGCAAATATCTTCTCATGATATAGCTAATCTTCATTTATCCAACAATACTGCACAGAATAATTATTCTAAAATGCTTTTTCAATCAATTTTCAAGCACTGGGTGCAAGCCCATAACAAGTAGCCTCAGCTTAACAAGTTATTATAAATCATTTCAGCCATTCATATCACTATATAGGTACTGCCATCTCATGCTGAATGTTAAGGTAGAAGACATTTTCTATGAAACATTAAAATGGTATACTAAGACAAAAAATTAAAAGTGCAAAAGAGATTTATTTTTCTTTAGAATTATCCTTCCAGAGGTTCTTGAGATTAGGTTATTAAAAAAAAAACCACACACACACAAAGCCTAAAATAGAACAAAGAATAACCTCCTGGAAAAAAACTAAATCAGGGAGACCAACTTCCTTAATGCAGAAATATATACTTTATGTAGTTCAAATATAAATTAATCATACAAAATTATTTCGTCAGAAGTGTCAGAGGCTCTTAGTAAAACAAACATTACACTGAGTCAGTTAAAAATTATTTCAAACAATTATTTACCATGGATATTCACACATATGGCAAGAAATGTTGGGATTAGCTTTGCTTTTTCAGGAAAGCTCCCCTAAGAACGCACTTTACATTATACAATAGAGGAGGAGGAGGAACAAACAGGCAGCTCCCTCTCTCCATCAGGCAAGACAGGAGGCTGAAGGCATGCCTCCTCTTCAGTGTACCAAAATGCTGCCTTGAGCTCTCAACTGCCACTGACCCTTTTCCAGAAAGAGGGAAAGCAGAGTTACTTCACGCTGCTTATGTGTCATGCTTCTAATCTACCTGCTCTTGTCACTTGAGTTCAATTCTGAGTCCACACACTCAGGACATAGCACTCGCATGTTTTTCTCTCACTTTCAGCCCTTCTCCCCGACATGCGTAAGCCTTCTGGCCTGTAGCAGAGCAGTGAGAGGGGTCATGACTTTGGCCTCCACAGGAACGATGCGAGAGTCGTCATTGCCCTAACAGGCATTTGTGGAGTCAGGGGTAAGTGCCTTCCTCTGCCTTCCCACTGGTTCAAAAAGAGTTCTTTGTTGACTGTTCTTTGTTGAATGGGGCAGGACACAAGCTACTAATAAAAAAAGAGCTGAATGAAGTTGAGAACAAAATTTGGAAATCTAGAAACCTGGCACATTTCAACGTTTTACACTGACAACAGTATATAATTGGTAGTTGGTAGTCTGGCCTGTTTCCATCAACAACACATGTAATCTCTGAGACCTTGCTTGCCTTTTAATTTTGCCAAACATTGCATTCTTCATTTAAAGCATATTATCTATGCTGAACTTCAAGTTTATTTTAGGTTACATTCAGTTTTGTGGCTTCCTTATAATCTACAGCCTTTGTTCGTATGATTATTTGCTTACCAGTCTCACTGATGCATAAAAAGCACAAGTCATTTGCCAATTCTTAAGCCTCATGTACTGAAATAATTTCATTTTTGTTTCCTCTTGGGCACAAGAATATATGTAAAGGTCACGACTTTTGCCTCCAAACTTCTCAAGGTTAGACAGAGTAGTTTTCTAAAATCCTTGTCGACTGCCAAAATAGTTCATTATTACATTTTTTGCTGTTCCAAGAAAAATATTAAATGTATTGACAGAATACATTCTGTCACAGAAAATTAAACACAGAAGACAAGAATCTCCTAAATAATCAGTTACACACAATATGTGTTCTACTTACTGAGCAGAGCTACTTGAGATGAATATGCATACTTAAAAAAAATGCAAAGTATTCATTTTAGGAAGTCCATAAAAAAACCTTTCTGATATACTTTATAGATTAATAATTATTTTTTTATCATCTAGTCAACAAGGGTTTAAGCCAAAAACTAAATTAATAACGTGCAGCAATAATTAGGTGTTTAGAATAGCACAGTATTTGAAACACATTTACTAAAAATTGTATAACATATTTTTCAGAAAATGCAATGCAAATAAAACCCCATTTTGTTCAAGTTGTCTGCACTCATGTCTCTACTCAGAACATTGCTGCCTGAGAGGGCTTAGGAGTTCAGTTTCAGGGAACTGACAGTAACCAGTACCAAGGCAAACTTCACAGCCTGAAGTTGAACTCGGGTATCCCAAGACTACAATTTCCGGTCCCTATACTCCAGTGAGTTACACTGTTAATGCAGATGGCCAGCATCTGAGCTGGGAGACTGAAAAAACAGACTCTGCAGATGAGCTGCATCTTAGGCCAAAATGCTTAACCATAATACAAATCTTAGTCTTAGGCATGATAGGGTTTTTTTGGTTGTAAACCCAGATAATTACATCAAACCATACAGTAATAGAACATTTAAGTAGAAAACTCAACAATGCATATCCATAACCCTTATATATGTGTATTTTGACAATGGCCTCAATAGCACATGCCATCTATCTGTACTGATGTAAAATCTAGCTCCTTTTCCACATTGTTTCCAGAAATACAAGTATCCACTTTAATAACTGCTATAAATTTTAGAGGAAAAGGAGAAGCTGATATGAATTTATGCAAAGACCTAATGATAATGAAAAGTTAGGCTAGAAAGTTGATACCTAACTTCTGCTCATTTTCACCTCTTGTGAGAATGAGTTCCCTGAATCACACTCTCATCTGCTGGAAGTTACAGTGATGAAGTTCATGAGGCTTGTATGACTAGTGAAGACCTTTTTTATACTGTAAAACATCATATCCAAGACAGCTGCATAGAGGACTTCCCAGTGTCAAAAACAACTGTTTGTAAGAGCTTGGGTTGCTCTGGCAAGGTCAAGAAATAGTTTCTATTGGAATACTTGTTTTGTTCTGGAATGGAGTTAATTTAATTCTGCTGATTCTTGGTTCCCTACACCTTTCTGGAAATGAGAAATTCAGAATCAAAAAGCAGAAATCCATGGGTGTCTCATGATCCATGAGCTACTGCCAAAGACAAGTAAGAAAAGCAAGTTCAGTAGTCTGATGTCTCTCAGTGCAAAAGTTTTTATTTTCTCCTGTCCTCCAGAAATACCCACAAAACTTTTAGCATTTTAAAAAAAAAAAAATCCTTAATACTGACAAGAAGTTCCAAAGCCATTCCTGCCTTCCAGAAGTTCACTTAAATGTTTCTGAAATTTCCAAAGCTGCTTGAAATCTGCCATTAGAAAGGCAACTGTTAAGCAAGTACCCAGGATGTTGAAGCCAGATGTAAGTGTAGCAGCCACTTTTGATTTCCTGGCTACACTTCTATCAAAGTTTTATTACTGATTGTAGCCCATGCTTCATTTCCTATTCCCAGGCACAGAGCACGGATGTGGCTGGAATCCAGGCTTCAAAAAGAGTTGTTCTCTTTCAGGACTGCCAAGTCCATTCATTCAACGATTTTTCTGCCCAGTGGCAATGACTATCTGGTAACATAAAACACTCTTCCCTATACTGTATTAAACACTTATGCTTTCTACTTTTACAGTAGTGCTAGCTAACCTGTCACCAAGTACACCCACTTCTCTTCTGAATGGATACTATTCTTTATACGTATAACCACATGTGTTGGTAGAGATTAGGAAACAACTGGCTGAACGTCAGTTCTGCTCATAAGAAACCCTGGAAAATAGGGTGGAAACCACGCTATGAGGCAGTGGTGTGTGTGTTCTCGTTACAAATTGGATAAATTACACATTGGGCTACATTAGCAAGAGCATGAGCAATAAATAAAGGGAAGTTATTTTTCCCCTTTAGTTGGCACTGGCAAGGCTGAAGGCTGCACCTGGAATATTGTGTCCAGACTGGGGTCAGCCAGTTCATGAGGGATGTCTCATGACAAGTCCAGTTTGTCAACAACAACAAAAAATGGTCAGGGTCCTAGAGCATGTAATCTGCAAGGTGGGAATAAAAGAGCTGGCTTTGTTCAACCCAGTGAAGAGGAATGGGCTAAGGAGTAATCTAACACCTACCTAAAACTAGCTATCTAAAAGTTACCTGAAAAAATTGCAGAGCCACATTCTTCCTGATAGTAGCAAATCCAAAACAAGGGACAAAAGGCACTATAATGGCACATTGGGGGGTTCAAGTTGGATGTTAGGAGAAGTTTTTTCACCAGGAGGGCAGTGCAGCACTAGAACAGGTTGTCCTGAGAGGCTGTGGGATCCTCATCCTGGAGGTTTTCAAAACTTGCCTAGGCAAAGCCCAAGCTGCCCTGATCTTGTGTTGGCAATAGCTATGCTTTGAGTGGGAGGCTGGTTCAGAGATCCCCTTCAAACAGCATTCCTGTGATTATGTACTTGACAATGGCTTTGTGGAATAAGACAAGAAATATGAAGTCTAAACTCAAGCAGAAACATAGAGAAAAGTATTCAACAACAACAGTTTGGCTCAACAGTGCTGAAAAAGAAAGAAGTGACTTAACTTTTAACAATAGAAAAACAAAAAAAAAAAAAAAAAAAAAGGAATTAAATTTTAAAAAAAAAAAAAAAAAAAAAAAAAAAAAAAACAACCATCATCTTCATGCTTTTTATAAACTACTGTGAAAACAGTTAACTTTCTCAAAGTTTGACCAATGACCTCACATTTATTTTCAGCTCCATGTAATGCAATGGGCAGAAAAACTTAGAGTTTATGCTTTCATACTGATGGGTGGAGGCTATAAAAAAGCCCTTTTTCAAAAAAAACACTGTGTTCAGCAATGCAAAATAGAACTTTTCTTAATCACCAAATGACAGTTTTGCCAGTATTTGACTGAAACAAGAAAGGGCACCATATAAAACTCCTCTTTAGAAGACCGTGATTCTACTTTAAGTCTAGCAGACAAAGAAAAATTATTAAGCAATTAAAGACTCAAGCCTAACTTCAAATAAGAATGTCACATCCAATTCTGTTTAAAAATAATGGATTATCATACCCAGGCAGATAACACATCTACAGTCTTGATGCCACTCACAATTCAGAGTTTTCAGCTTTCATATCAATGAAAATGAAATGTTGACAGAAACTAGGTGTCAGCAGAGATCTCTACAACATTCATTTAATCCACAGCACTTTATTGCTGGCAAAATGAAATCTCTACTGTCTCATTAGACTTGACATACCATTTTAACTATCTGGTTTCCTCAAATAAACAATAATTAACTATTTTCTACTGACAGTAGGTTTAACTTCAGAGCCATCTCCCTAAGTGAAATGTCTAAGCTTAATCCTTAGTTTAAAAAGTTCTAACCAAAAATATTTAGAGAATGCAAACTGAAAAGGGTTAAAAACCACAACTGTAGAGTAGAATGCTACTTTTTAATCTATGCCCTGGAATTTTCAATAATGTGAGAAATCCAAGATATTGAAAAGAGCTAGTCAGAATTTTCTAACTAAATGGCTTTTCATTTGAGGCACTTTGATTTCCTACTGAAAGTACCACTTTTAGCTAAACTTTCACTAACATTTTTTGGTTTTTTAATCTCAGATATGATGTCCAGAAACAGAAGATACCATAAAATCCAATTTCTTTGGGTATTTGCTTGAAATGTAAGAGACCTAGATTTTAGTTTCTACCTGCCCTGAATCCCAGTCTTCCACAATCTATGCAGGAACATTAACTCCCAAGCTTATCTCAAAACTGTGCATAGCCTCTCCTATGGGAGTTGTACTTTGTACAAATTTTGTGAAAATTTTTAATCTGATCAAGTGAAGAATGTAGGGGAAAATGAACTCCACACTAGTCTTTTCAGGTGGGAAATGCATTTTTGTCCCAACTCTAAAACAAAAGTTAACAGATACAGAGATTTTTGTTACCTTAAGTATTTTGTTTAGAACAAGGAGGTTAAATATGAGCAATATAATGACAATAACAGCCACGTTTAGCAGTGTCAAATACTAAGATATTTCACAGTAAGGTTTTTTTCTAAACATAGAATAAATCCTCCTGAAATTGTCAGTAGAAATAAATCTCTGAAATTTTTAGCCAAACCAAATTATATATGGTTTGAGTTGTTTTACAGATGGAGCTAACTGGAAGAAACATGATTTTCATGTTTCCCATTCTCTAACTTATTAAGGAATATGTACTTCAATTATTATCCAAGATTCATTAACCTGAAATAGGAACAGAGCAACACAGATGAAACTAAATTCAAGAAGATGGTCAAAGAGCCTACAAAATAGAGTAGTCACAGAATAATGACTTCATGGAGGCCCTAAACATGGTGAAAGACTGACTGACTTACAAAAGAAATAACCTCATTTACACTAAGAAAAATACAACCTGTCTCTCAGATCACAGCAGTAATACAATATAATTCTAAAATTGATAAATACAATACCCTAACTGAATTCACATGAAAAACATAAGGTGGGCAAAATATAAATCCCAGGTTAAAAAGACACAGATGCAGTTAAAATATTTACTGCAGTTCACACATATTTGACATTATGTTTTCTGATATTTTCACTGAAAGAACTATTGTAGAAAACATATACTTTTATCCTAAGTGAGTATATATATCCTAAATCTAAGTGAATTACACTACTATGCCTTAAATGCTGAAGAGAAGACAAAGAGCTAAGAAAATGGAAAGAGTATGGTTGCTAAATGATCTGGCCCTTGGCTTATACCAGTGCTTGCTGCTCATTTGTAACTCAGGTGGGAAAAGCAAACTACAGCAAAGCTAATAAGCATCCAAAACCAAGATCTCTGCTTCAGTCTCCTTATCATGCAAGGGAGCAGGGTAAAGACGTCCTATTATGCCCTAACAGCATTTGCCTCACACTGAGGAATGGAACCAAAAATTCTCTGCTGGTGGGAACTTCGTATAACCCACTCTCAGAAGTAAAAGACACGGCCAAGATGAGCTCTTCAAGCTGCCCTGGCTCCATTTTCTCTTTTCCCTATTTACTAGGACTTTCTGCAAAGACTTCCAATTCACACTTTATCACATTTTTTTCTCAGCTAATTTGACCTCCCTCACAAAATACCAAGTATTCTTCTCATTGCACTCTTCCGATGTCATAATGAATTAATTAATTAACCTGGTATGACCCTAAATAAGTTTGTAACTACAGATGAAGTCACATCACTGAATCCAGTTTATTTTAATACATTCAGAAACTCAATAAAAAGACAAGAAAGGATGGGGGGAAAAAAAGCCCTCCATTTTAATAACTGAGTAGGATGTGACTCTGTGAATGAATCAACGGATTACACACCAGTAAGCCACAAAGACTAGCTGCAACTGGCAGATTACCTTACCTGTCTATTTTTTTCTTTTTATAATGCTCAGTATTGAATAAAACTGTAGTCTGTTTATTAACTTTGTTGATTAGCAGCAGCAA
>WEKW01029663.1:0-20048 GCA_013389905.1 Sula dactylatra
GAAAGATAAGTTATTGGTATTCGTATTTTTGCTACACTTGTTTCAACATCTAAGTCAGAATTTTGCTGTCCTTACAGTCAGCTCTTACAGAAACACAGAACAAGAGGATGCAGCCGAGGGTGCAATGGTAAGGCGTCAAATACAGATAACATTAAGAAAACTAGACAAATATAAAAAGAAGATACTGTTAAAGGAACACTGTCAAGGTTAGCAGGCACAAAATTTGATCTTCTTTCTCCTTTTTATTATTTTGCAAACCCATGCCATTCATTAAGTTTCTCACTCAATAAAAGTAATTTATCTTTTATTAAACAAAATATTCTGTCAGCCTCATGAGATGAATGTCAACAACCAATTATTTTGCGTGAACTACAAAAAGCACAGGTAATCGTCATGGGGAAAGATTTTATTTCAAGCTAGGAAGGAACAGTCATAAACAGCACACAATAAAGCAGAGCTGGAAAACTATAAAGCACCTTGAAAGTGTCCTTTTAAATGCATTATTCTTGGTTCACAAACAAAGACGGGTTAGGAGACAGATGCCTGAAAGAGATATAGGCAGAAAAGAAGAAAAAACACTGAAGGAGGTAATGTTAATATATCCCTTGATCAAAAAATATAAAATTTAGAAGACTGGACTCCTTCAAAAGAGACAGAAAAGTATTTTTTACATATATACAGTAAAACCTCCCTGGAAGCAGGACTGACTACGGTTTAACTGATTACACAAATGCTGGAAGTTATTATGACGTTGCCATATAACAGTGATCCAATAAAACCTTGAAATGACTCTTTTAAAATTCAAAATCTCTTTATGGAGAAGATATAGATCAGAAAATATGAAACAGGGAAAGAAAGAAAAACTTGTAAAGACAAGGCCATAATCTTGCAAATTCAGCTAGAGTCCCTCCGTAATTCACTTTCACTGTGCATTTTGAAGTAATAAATTCCCTGCCATTGCACAGACCAAGGACATGATCTAAATGCTCTGAATATCTTCCTGTAATTTAAGTGGGTTTGGGTTTTGTTCTGGTTTGTTTTTTTTTTTCCTGGTTTCTGATCCTTTGTGCTATGGTCTTTGGTTTGCTATAGAATTTTGGAGAGTGTTTTACTGGTTGGTTAGGGTTAGGACAAGATATACAATATACTGTGGATACTTCGATATGGATTTGTCTGTATATAGGGTCACCTGAAATTGCTGGGGTCTGGAGTCAGTGATTCACTTTATTCCACCTTTGTGACTCTGCAGAAACAATCAGTATTGTAACATTATGGAGTATGGCATTGATAAAGAAATGATAAAATAGGACTCTAGGTAGCATATCTATTACAAAAGAGAAAACACCTGACAACAAAAAAGAGATAATGCGTATACTTTTTTAGGAAGAACAATTTCCTAGGTCCTCATATATTGGACATAATGTTCAATTTCTTTACCACAGTGCAAAAGAGGAATGTGTATAATAACCCTCGGAACATGCTTCTAGAAAGCATGTAGGGACTTATCAAGTTACTTTTTTAGAAGTGCCAATGCCAAGTGGTGGGGAACAGCGAAAGAAGACTCAATTTCAAATTCGGATCCCTTATCTTGGCCAGGGGCTGACTGAATTACTTATGAATTCATAAAGCTAAAAATCTAAATTCTATTATTAATTACAGCTGAACAGCATAGATATGAGTGATTCTTGGAGAAAACCAAAAAAAAATTGTACTCTTTCAAAATGTCATGTAATAAAATAGTATTCTAGAAGTTTTGGGTTAATTGTGTCAGTAGTTAGACTGAATTACCAAATAGAAATGCAGAGCAAACAGTTCACAAAACTTTGAAGTGCCTCCATTTGGCTGAAACTCAAATAACAGGCAATCTTAATTCCTTTTGGCATCTGACACTAGTGAATTCCTGCCAAATCAACAGGACTTTGTCCACATATTTCTATGAAATTTCTTCCAGATATAAAACTCCCAATTCAGTACCTGTTGTCCAAGCTCAAATTAACTTTTTACTAAAGAGGAAACCTTTAGTTTACCTAGCTATGCAGGTAACTGACTGAGATGTTGAAATGTCCTACAGACATTTTGCCTTTCTCAGACACATGGCATGAAAACATAAAGAAATGTGTCAGAGTAACTCTACTGCAAGCTGTTATTTTCACCACAGTTACTGTGAGTATTTTCTGTCTCTTCTGTCACTGTGTCCTATAGTGCCAAAACAGAAAGAACAAAGGGTACTTTATCTCGGTAAGAGGAGAAGAGATTTATAAAATTCCATCAATTCATACACAGAATGGACTCTGTCGATACAGATCATGATCTGTATTGGAGCCATCCTATCCTGAAGTTAAACAGTGAACATTTTTGTCTTCAACAACCAGAAGAATCAAATCTTGAAGTATGACTGAAACACAAGGTAAGAAATGACAATTGGTGAAAAAGGCGGATTAGATTTTACATTTGCAGAATATAATGAAACAAATAACATTCAACATATAAATCACATGATGAGACAATTAAAGAGCAACAGAGGAAGTGAAACCTTCAAGGCTGTTGTCCCTTGAACCTTGACTTTAAAAAGCTACTCTGAAATAGCTTTTCCAGAATGTACAATGGTTCAGATTTACTTTAAGATCTAATAAATCATTGAAAAAGGAAAACGACAAATAGATGAGTCACTGCTATAGTTGAAAACCATACTGAAGTATGTTGAATCTCAAGGTGTGTTTTAAGACAAAATTATTCATAAAAATCCTAGTCACTATACAGAAAACTGAAAATGATATAACTGATTTTTATTGTCCAGAGTGAAAAAAAAAGTATGGCAAAACAAAAAACTCCCACATTTCTCCTCTCAGAGAACAATAAAAAAACCCCACAAAGACCTCAGTCCTCTCTTTCAACCTTCCTCTTCCCCTAGTATGTGCACAGGATTCAACCTGCTAAAATCATGGATGTTACACTGTAACCTGTTGAATAATCCTTACACGATCCCATTTGTTCCCTCTAACATACTCTCAAGGGAAATTTTCCATCAGTGTTCCTTTAAAATGGAGAGTGACCAACTAAAACAGATTCAACACAAAGTTCAGAGCGGTCAGAAATTGTAACCCATCTTCAGCAGAAAGGCTCTCCATATTATACATCATCCAAAACAGATACAGTGGTAGCATCCAAATCCAGACAGTGCATTATAAACGGATGCAGGGGAGGCTGCGCGACTGCTTTAAAAACCTCATGAAATATAATGAGTATTAGCACTGTCTTGCCAAGCCAACACAGTTCACTTCAATTTCTAGAAAACTGACGATGGTTGGTTTAATATCTTGCATTCATGTTTCAGCGGCTTTTATCTATTACTTTTTAATCATCAAAAAGAAAATTGCCTTTGAGGTGTGGCAGGCACACTCGCCCTGATAGGGACCGGGGCTTTCTGACCGTTGAAGCAGAGCAGCCGCTGGTACTTCTCGCATCCTTACTGCCTTGCTGTGACTGCTGTCACATACACAGCTGCCGATAGACGGAGCCCTCGGCCAACAGTTAACAGACGTGACCATGTATGACCACAGGGCAGATTCCACTAGGGTATAAACCAAGTCCTGCTGGGGGACAAACTGAGCTGGTCCTCCTCGGAGCAGTGGGTCTGCAGTCGGGGACTCTCCCCTTGGGTCGAGAAGCTGCCCAAGGTAACTCCTTGAGGTTGAGAGCCCTCACCTTACTGGGTGAGTGATTAAGTATCTTCGGACATCGTCCTAAAGCTTAAGAATTCTTAAGTTGGTTGTATAGTGTTCATTCCCATTGATATCCTGAACGTGTGGTTTACAAACATTCATTGGAGTATCAAAATACTTTTGGTTAGAATAAATCTTATTTCGTGTTATTTCATCTGCCTAGCTCGACTTTGTGCACCTCCATGACATGACATAATTGGAATCAACTCACAGTTTGAACTTAGTCTAGCTCTGAATCAGTGGGAAATGAGGATCCTCTGCATCTGCCTACTAAGGCAACCACTAAATGAAGATAGTTTGACTCATTGTTTCTAAAGTACAATTTCTACAAGGCAACTTTCGTTCAACCATCGTGATTTATTTTAATATACATTGCATTTAACACAATACATTTACCTGTCTTAATTACAATTGTCAGAACATGCAATTTTGCAGCCACTCCATTCTAACTCAGCTTTAAAACAAGACATTTCTGAAGTATTATTTAAGCATGTCGGTAATTTATACTCACGCTTCACCTTTGCCAGACAGGAATCTACATACAGGTGATACAGGGGTTAATAAAAATTCATTACAAGATTTCACAGACTGACCTTACTGCAAGGAGCAATCCAGTAAGCCATTGAAAGGAATGGCAGTCCTACTGCAACAGCAAGAACAACCAGAAACTTCACTGCCATGGTCTGCTGCCGTAAACCTGACAAATTCTCATACCAGATTGAGAGAAGTTGTTGCTGGCAGTTTGGATGTGCTACAAACTGTAACAAAGAAAAGGAGCACAACAAAATAATATTGCTATCAGAATATCTTTTATTAAAATAACAGCTATATGAAGCGCATTAAGAATGTGGGAATAGCAACCACTCAGCTTATATTCAAAGGAGCATTAACAAGGGTATGAGAAAAAGTTCTTTGATGAGCATAATCTCCCAGCATGCAGGCATGTTGCTAACAGCAACAATAAATCCTTTAATTTAAAAAACTATTATTTTATTGACACTGTGTTCATCACAAACTATTAATCTCCATCGAAGAGTAACTAAACTAAACTTTATCTGGGCAAACTCTACTTGTTTCTGATATTTATAATTTTCATGTTACTACTTCAAAAATTCCAAAACTTTAAGTCCTTCTTACATCCTTTGCCAAGGATGGTATTTTGCAAAAAAAAATATGGTATTTTCCAAGTCGGCATGTAAAAATGTGGCATATTCTTTCCTTCATAACTAAAGACTAAAGATATTGTTTATTTTCACAGCATTGACCTGATCCATTTCATTATGTAGGAAAAGTTTTATCAAAGGTCTTGCTGCTCTGTCAGGAGATAGCTCTACTTCAGGGTAAACTGCTTTTGAAGTATATTCCTGAGCTGTACCTTCTTGATCTCCAGTCGTACAAACTTCATCACACAAATCATTTCTCCCTGGTTCACACACATCACCTAGAACTTTACAACCTATATTATCCAAAAGAAGCATTCTGGGTAGTTCAAGGGTCTTGGTGCAGCTACTAACTCAGCTGGTTTCACTGAGCACTCTTCAGACACAGACCAGAGTATTAAACTGACAGCAGAAATGAAAGTAAGCCAAAGAAGGGACAATAACTCCTGGATTCAACACTGCCTGGAGCCTGCTGTTCCTCAGAAGTGAGAACCACAGTACTATTACTCCTAGATTGTGTCCCAGATTCTCTTTACAAATATACATTTTCTGTGAGACACACAATTTCACTAAGTTTTCTCAGCTTTCTGAGTAAGACACAACAGCTTGGCAAAAATGTGTATCAATATTTATCATGCAGTGCACAGGACTGCAGTGCTATCCTCTGGTTTTTATTAAATCTTAGACTTTTCCAGGCTGCAGAAGTAGTGCAGCTTCCACCTTTTTTAAAAAATAGATTAAAACTAAAACCAAGTAAACATCTATAAATTTTGCATATAGCTACACAGTTTTGTAGAGCCATTTGCTCTCATACTTACTGTGACCAGTATCCACCCTGAATATCTGCTTCTTGTTTATACTGCAAGCTATTTGGGGCAAGGATTCCTTTGTTTGTAAAATACACTGTGCAGAAGGGCCAAAATGTTCATTTAACTGTCAGAGGCTAACAAAACATAAACATTTAATAATAGCACAATTTAGTACCACTACCATGACATCTCTGTTTGATCAACATAATTGCTTACTTTTTTAACTTCATACTTAATGGCGAGTTTTAAGCGGCTAAGGCTGGGGCGACCACGTTCTCCATTATTATGGCTCATCTCTACATCACCATTCAAAATAGCTTCCACTTCTTCTGTATTTCTGCACAAATCAAGGAGTCCAACTACAAAATCCTTGCATTGCATAGACAATTTCTTGTAATCATTCTAGAAAAGAAAAGAAGATAACTTGCTGTTTAGATCTAACATGAGAGAAATAGTTCTACATCCCAGCTACACATCTGACAGCATCAACAGTTTGTTTGCATCTTGTTATGTTTTTTTTCTGGTAGATTAACAGCACTTTGTTATCAGGCATCCGCTCCCCCTGAATGTTCAGAGTAGGATTTACCTCACCTTGATTACCTTGGACATCTACATTATCAATTTTTACACCTGAGTTACTTCTCTAGACTTGCTTTAGAGCCAAGTGAAAGTAAAAAAAACACTTTCAGAAATATTGTATGAAATATTTTAATGACTATTTCAAGTTGAGATGAATAGCACAGGGGAAATTTTTCTATTCACTGACTGCACAGAAGTCTAGATAACTAGCTTAGATGTAGAAAGTTACACTGTAGAGATCTCAATTGGGCAAGATGAGTATCCTACAGAGAACACATCTAAACAACTCCCCAACCTACTTGAGAATGACATAAATATATTGGATTTTCTTAGGCCTTGAATTAT
Source organism: Sula dactylatra (assembly GCA_013389905.1). Lineage (NCBI taxonomy): Eukaryota > Metazoa > Chordata > Aves > Suliformes > Sulidae > Sula > Sula dactylatra. The sequence goes on from WEKW01029663.1 coordinate 6,616, forward strand.
TCTTATAAATCTTATCTTTCTCATTTTCCAACATCTCTTTTAGCTTACTAACACAAGATTTGATTGCTGTTTTCCAGCAACAGTGTCAGCAGTGCTAGAGATAGCATGGTGATACCACATCTCTAACTTCAACTCAATGCTCTCTAGCTCAAATATCTCATGACAGACTTCATTGTGTGAGCCAAAATGTTGCTCTACAACTGCAGGTTCAGTTGCTTATTGCTTTAACTACCAAATATTCTTTTCAGTCACAGTTTTCTAAAAGGCGTAAGTCAAAACAGAAAAAAGGTATTTTGATCATTGCAATCCACAGTTTGTTAACCACTCCTTACTTGCAGCTGTATTTGGGTCATAAAAGATGAATATCCGAAGCTAAAAATTGTCTACAGATATATTTCCTTGGCCTAGGTCTTACAAGAGATTTTCTCATACGTGCCAACAACTTCTGATATTTTTGTGATCTCTGCCAATTTTAATGTCTAAAAAAGATGAAATTACTGTAGAATTTTTCCCAGACAAAAGAATGAAAAAAACCCCTGCCACCCTATACAATACAGGACTGGTCATGTAGTGTCTATTTCATGTTCAAAGTAACTTTCTATCAATGCTTTTATTACAGCAACACATTTCCCCCTGTTCTGGTCTGTTCTTCATAGCGTTCCCACTCTTAGTCTCTGTTTAGTCCCTTCTTTTTAATTACTTCCTTTATACTAACTGCCATCTAATGCACACCCTGGAAGATAAACCATTACTTTGAGTATACAGTATACCCTAATTTATTTGCCAAGGGTGTACTTCATGAATGTTTGTTCTTTATTACCCAGAACACCACAATACCAGTTTATTACTTGGATATATTAAAGAATTACATCCAAATTTTACATTTCATTTTACTTAGATGGGTGCAAACCTTCATAGACAAATAGTTATAGACACCATTGTATGTCTACATAAAAATGCAAGTGATTTATTCTTTTAATAATGTAATGTAAGCAAGATAGCTCAGATCTGTCATAAAAGAGAAAGGAACTTTAATGCCATTTCCCTACAAAGACAACAGAAGCTAAATACTAAAACTAACCATTTCATGACATGCTGTATATTTCATTATTGTATTATTTATTTTCCCTCTCTTGAGAAGAATAACAATAGAGATTAACCAAAATCCTGACTTCTTGGCACTAAAGACATTTTTTGAGACTAATACGTCACCTTCTGTTTGGCTTTCATTTTTGTAGCAGCAGCTCAGATAAGGTCCAGTGTTTAATCATTTTAATACATAAATGTCCTCTTCAAAATTAAAGGAAAAGTAGCCATGTGAGATTCACAAAGGAAAAACATAGTCAACCTATGCAACCTTGTACAATTAGGTACCATGAACTGTTCCAAACTGATATCTGACACTTGAACATCAAATGAAAAAAGGAATATTTTTCAGTAAATTCAGGAACAAAATAATTTGGCCTTCATAAATAACTATAACAAAATATTGTAATATATTTGTAATATATTGGTATGTGCATATCTTTTGGTAGAAGATACGTATATACATGCACACTCACATACACTCTTCATCAGCATTTTCCAGCTCTGGTGACTGAGACATGACATGGGTTTTCAAAACAGTATGTGAGGGGATCATTACTCCATGGTGGAGTCCAATGCCTTTGGGTAGTCTCAAAACAAAAAATCATATATGATAATTTATTCTAATGAAGAATATGATTTTTCCTGAATGTAGTCCTATTTAGCAAAATGAATACTGAATGGGCACTTTAAAAAATACCCAGACACCCCCATTCACACTTTGCAGAATTATCCCTTCTGAATTTAGGTTTGTACACAGTTATTACAGTATATATGAGCACCCAGTAAATTCATTCATAAACTCCATCAGTTTATTTTCTCATTTGCAAATGTAATAAAACAGCCTCCCCTCCTGTGAAATATTGCCACAGCTGTGATCAGTAGCTGAGCTGACATCCTCAGCGGTCAGGTTACAGCAAGTGAGCTTTGGGGAACTTGGCAGTGCCCAGCATCACCGCCTCCGCCCCAGCCGCCACACCAGCCAGCTGTTACACAGCAGAGTCAGCTGAAGGCAATGCATGTCCCTGCTCCAGTTCACAGTTTGCTGTCTTGAGCTGCATTCCTTTACGAAGAATTCTTCCTTTCAGGGAAGGCCATGGAGGACAGATGGGATGATGTCTTAAACTGTTACAGGAAGGTTTGTCAGCATCTGACACAGGGAAGGTAGCTCTAGTCAGGCAACTTTGTTTCTAAGAAATCAAGTGTGTTTACTTGCAGAGACTGCTGCACAGGCCGTCTTTTGCCCATTGTCTTCTTGGTCCACTTAAATGTGTAGTGACAGCAAAAATGATTAATATACTTTTCTCACCGTCTCGGTGTCTCTCTGTCACACGCGCACAGAAACTTCCCTCTCCCCCCCGAGTCTCACGTCTCTTACCATTAATGCGAGCCAAGGCATAGAGATAATTCCACGAGTTCTCCTTTACTGTAAATTGTAAATTTAATGAATTAAAAAAGCAGCCCTGGGAGACTTGAGAAGGTATTTAGCAATTAAATTACAGTTGGAGGCTCTAAAAAGAATCAGCCCTTAATTCTGCAATAAAGCATGTGCGTGCTTTATTTTACACATGAGGGCTCCTCAGCAGTTTAGGAAAAACCCAATTTTACCAAATTTTGCCACATCAAGGACAAGGGGGCAGCACTGGCGGGAAAAGCCAGCTTCCAAAAGGAAGGTGATCATTAAGGGTCAGCGCTATGGGGGATGAGGAACCGGGGGAACAAGATGCTAGTGGCAGAGGAACGATGACAGGAGGGATAAGGGTGACAGCGGCTGCTGCTGAGGGGAGTCACCTGCTCTTTGCGGTAGGAGCAGCCTCAGGCTGTCTTGGAGTCCCAGGTAAGGGAGCAAGCAGGCCACGGTCACTCTGAAAACCTCCACTGACTGTGATTTGCCTTACCTATGCCACGTAAGCAGGAGAGCATGGCCAGGAGAGCATCACTGCAGCCACTTCTCCCAGAAGAAAGGGGTCTTCCCCATGCAGCCTCCTGTGACCAGTCACAGGCTCCAACTGTCCCCCAGACTGTGCCTGGGATGAAAATGCTCTCAGGATGCAGGCTGACACTGAACCCCACAGATGAGATGGAGCAGCGCTCTAGCTCATGCCCTGGCCCTGCTTGGTGAACTGTAGAGACCAAGACCAGAAACACGAGTACTACTATATGAGGACTGAGGATTTCACAGTGTCCCGTGAATGTAACCGGGACCTAAATGTTGGATTCAGCCATCTTAGTAGGTAGATAAACATATTATTCCCCCTACAAAGGTAGCTCTTACTCCTTTGGTACCTCAATTCTTCTCTGAACAGTGATGTTAACTTTTCTCTAAGAGAGCTGACGATACCTTTAATGAAGACTAGGACCTGATTTCTGTAATGGGGGTTGTATAAAAGAAAAAAACCAGAAAATCAGACTTTGAGATGATAAATTGAATTCTGCTTTCATCAGAAAAGTAAACTCAGATGACCTCATTAGGGATACTAATTTATAGCAAACATACCTACATTCATATGTAACATAGTAACATACCTACATTTATTTTAAAAATACATTTTTCCACTCCATCCCATTAAACAATAAAACAGTGCGTTGCCATTACAGCTGCAGTGGACTTTGTACTAGATGCAAATCTTATCCGTTTTGAACAGCACTTGGCCACAGCTGTACCTCTCAAAACTCTGGGCCACATCTCTGCAGGACAACATTTGTCAGATATCATCTACATCCCTATGGACGTAGTAGAGATATTAGCTCTAGGGTGGACAAACAATTTTGATGACAGAATATACAAGTGCAATCCGCCAAAATAAAAATATTCCACATAGTATCAAAACTTGTAAAGCTGCACACTTAACCATGTCACAAAAAGCTGAATTAAATGGCGTTCAGAAAATCCTGAAGATCTCAGAATTACTCAAGAAGCCTGAATTAGCTGTTTGCTTGGTACAGAAATATTCCTACGCTGTGCTTGACACATCTGTCCAGTTAGTCTTCCTTCAGAAGTCATCTTCTATTTTTTCTGGTTTTACTCCTAACAAAGAACAATCCTCCAAAACATTTGTAAAAATACCTGCAACCCAATATAACAGACATGCAATGCTAGATATCACCACTAGAGGTTTGAAGCAAACGTTTATTCCAGAGAACAGTGGTTTCCACCGATTATGGCATTTCCTATTTTGTGTGAATCACAGTTTCATGGTCAGCGTTATCTCTAACCTTAACTGACGGTGTAAGACAGGAGAGAGGAGTAATTTATAAGATAGTCATGAAGCAACCAGCATCACAGTTCAGCATCAACCCTTTCCATTGCCTCTGAGGAAGACCTGGGAATTGTCTGTGCCACTGGTTGCTGTAGGCACCCACTAGGAAGCTCCTTGCTCCCTATCAGCACTATAAAACAGGTCACTTTTAAAACAGTGTACTACTAGAAAGTTCAATTTCATTTAGGCAAGGTTTTAAATACTTTAAATGGCTCAGGCAAACTCTAGGTGAAGCTAAAGATTTGCTGCGTCCAGCTAATTTATGCATTAAAAATATACTTATTTTGATTACACTAATGTGCAAAACATTTTTATGAAAATGACATTTTTACACAGAGACTACACTATCTGGATAATTGTAGCAAACTCCTGAAATAAAGCAAGGGCAAAAATTTTTAGATAAATTGCTGCAAGCAGGGATATGACTTGCAGGACCACAATCAAGCCCAGACTCAGCGCCCATTTCCTGCAGCTTGTACACACAACCTTTGTATGGCCTGCAATGAACCTAAGCCAAGTATTTCTCAGTCAAGCCCCCAGCCTGTGTAGATATTGTAAATATTACCACTTATCAATAGTGTAAACGTTACCTCTTATCCATGCATACATAAATGTACTCCTTTGTCTTTAATATTTATCCAGGACCACCACATGATTTTAATATCTACAAAAACGTTCCCTACAGACTTTATGTTGCCAGCCACCTGCTCCTGGTGAAACCTCAAATTCAGGGAGAGTTGAATTTATGTGTTGCTTTGTGCTCCTGCTCCTCATTGTTCCTATTCACCTTCACTCTACTCTAAAGAGTATGTACATCCCCAGCAGAGCTTGGCTGATTAACGCCCAGCAGTATGGACCTGCTGTGTCTCTCGTCTAGCCTCCTGTTTCTGCTGAGGGACAGTACCTCAAAATCTCTGTTGCAATCCTTTATACAACACTACACTAGAAGTAGAGCTCTAATTTTAGAGGAGGCAACTAAGGCAAAAGAGGAACTAATAACCCAGAAGTCACTCGGGGATGGGCCAGGTCATGCTGAGGAAGGACCTCCTCATGGCACTTCTGGGCAGGCTGCAGAAAAATGCTTTCTGAACCAGCCCACCTTTTCTCACCCACGTGCTCCATTCCCTGCCCTGGTGGCACCAGGAACAAATACTGTGCTCCTAGTTCATCTTGCCAGTTGTGTACTGCTGCATATATTTGAAGGACACTTCTTGCTGACAGTTCCAGATGATGATTTTATTTATCTTTATAATAATCTTAGCTTGTGTCGCTCCAACTGTGGTAAATGGAGCTATACAGTCCCTACAAATCAGACATGCTATTTATCTCATCATAGCTGTGAACTTAACAGGCTGCATTTATGGTGTATGAAAAATGTTTTTCTGTTCTGTTCTAAATTTACTTCCCTTTAAGTTAATCAAGTCCTTTTGTTCACATCTTCAGCAGCTGCTAAAGAGAAAGAAACAAGAGTATGTTTAAATACTCTTCTCTGAACTGTACATGAAGGAACTGGATGAAATCTCAGTCCACTGCAGTCCTAAAGATTTCTGCCAGGGAATTCATGGGGCAGACTTTCATCCCCTGCATTAAGCTGAAACGCTCTTCCCAGAATTTGTTCTTATTAATATAAAAGAAAAATTCTCCTCTGCTCCTATTCCAGCTGTTGAGCTTCTGGTTTTAAGAAGCCCTTGCACATTCCCCCTCCAAGACATACTTCAGCTTCTTACAACAGATTGGTGCCACAAAGGTACACCTACAAGAATGAGTCAGGAGTAATTAATTCAGAATTGTTGCATCTCAGCTCACGTTGGCTGAACAGAGGACAGGTTCACAGCCTTGAGAACTGTGCCACTGCTAACAAGATTAATATTAAATATTGATCACAGCAACTTCAAATTCTTCCTAACACAATGTTGGAAATGATTCTCTTACTGCTTTGGAGGGCATTTGATCTTCTGCTAGTGAAGTCTAGATATCTTGCTCCATAACAGCAGTATCATATACTAGCATCTGCTTTCAACAGGGTCCCATAAGGTAAACACAGTCCAAGTCATTGTATCTAACCTAAGTCATGATTAACACTGCCTATGTTTGCACAAGACCTGACTTTGCATTTACTGAGAGCAAAAAGCTTACATTCTTACTGTCTTAACACAAATAAACTGTGGTAAATGTTTTTGTGGGTTGTGCACCATTGCCTCTACATAATAAAAAAACCCCAAAGAACATTCATGCTTCAAGGATCTAAGGGGCCTTGAATCCCTCTGTCACACCTATTTTTTTTTTTGTCAAAATCATGCATTTTTTTACATCAAAAATTCTAAATAACACTGAAAAAGTCTTTAACTTCAGAGTTCACATATAACTAGGCACAAATAAGTAAAAAAGAGGAACAGATTAGTAGAAACACCAGAGAAAAGAAACACATTAAAAAAGGATAAGAATGACATTATTTAGAGTCTTTTTAGTAAATAACTGTAAAACACTGTAAGAAGTGAGAAAGTTTTCAGTCCAGCTATGAGAAAATGATGAGAATGTATGAGGATTTAGTAGAACCATGCAATTTGGCTACCACAAGTGACCAAACTGTCCCCCTTCAGTCACATCTTTTGCCTGTCCTAAGCCAGCTTCACCCATGGGTTTGAAGGGACTCCCTTACTATCCTGCTTGATCGGAAGTGGAAAACTACTTCACTGGCACCTTCTACATAAGCAGAATGAATTACAATCAACACAGAGCACTAAGACATTCCCAAAGACTTAAATCTCCCATTCATTAAACAATTATACATTTTTCCACATTGCTGATTTGTGAAGATGATGCTGATCTCTTAGTATTCAAGGAATGGGAGAAAGACTTTTGATTGAACTTTGCAATTCCGTGTCTGTCAGAATCTGTAGCCCTCTACTCACCTTAAACTCTTTTTCAATGTTGGCAAGCACAGCCAACTCATTGCTGAGCTCTAAGGCAGTCATTATAGGATCTTCACTGGACAAAGACAGATAAGCAGGGCTGGCCAAACCTTTGTAGGCATTGATTCTGGACCTAGAATGGCTGAAAGAGTCATGCTTTTGTTTCTGATTGCATTCACTGCACTTGCAGAAATAGTCATGTGGTCTATCGATCCGAGCTCCCTTTCTCAGCAGAGTGTGGACAATCTCATACTCATGGCAGTGAGCAGCTAGAATGATCGGTGTAACATCATGGGAAAACCGTGTGCCATCTTCATCGTATGCATAGAAGTCATCGTGCTGGAGCTCCGACTGGCTAGGACTCAATGCAAGCCTCTTGCCTTCAGCAAATGCGGGATGGTTTAGGATGGCTTCCACTATCCGAACATAACCTTTGCTAATAGCCAAAAGCAAGGCATCCCCAACCCGAGACAGGTTCTCCTTCTTCAGCAGAAGCTCTGTGATCTCCAGGTGTTCATTGGCAACTGCCAGCTGCAAGGCGTTCTGCCCCATATAGTCCACACAGTTCACATTGAGTGACGGACATTCTTCCAGCATTTTGCGAATCACTGGAATATTTCCATATTCTGCTGCATCCAAAAAGCGCTCCTCTTCAAGAGAAAGACTTGTTGAGCGGTCATTAAACATATACGCTGGCCCTCGACTGGCCTGCCTCCTCCCCTTCTCCCGGAGAATGGTCTGCCGTCGTAGTGCTAGTCTATTTTCATTGCCTCGGCTGTGAGAAAGCAGAGAAATTATTAGTTGTGTTGTATGCAAGGGCATATCCATTTTAAATAATAATTAATAAAAATATTTTAATCATTTATCTGCTGCATATTTTGAATACATCAGGGAAACCATAAACCCTGACTTTGTAGTCACTGTCGCTACACAGCCCTGGAATCAGTAGCCAGCTACATTTTATTTCAGCAGGAAGAAAAAGTCCTAGTCAATCATAATTTAAGACTACACTTTTTTCCCTATTTCGTCCTCCACAGCTTTTGCATAATTTTTAGTGAAGCTGGATTGTGCTTCATGTTACATAGGTAGAATAAGAGTTTTAGAGGTAAGGTTTTTTCCCAGGTTTACACAGAAATCCCTCTTTGTTTTCCAGCACTCTTCTATCCAAACTTCTCATCATCATTTGGTATTCCACACATCCCCTGATATGTATGGTCACTTCATGAAAAAAGTGCCTCCCATTTTAATCTAGAAAAGAAGAAAGCATTATAACATTTTTATATGCCAAGATTTCACTTTCTGATTACAAGAATATTTTCAACAGAAAACGTTCAGCTGAGTTTGAGAATCACTTCAAAAGCAAAACTATGTTTTCTCTGGATAAATGTACTACTTTCTGACACCTTTGCTAGATCTAGCAGATATTTTGAAGGACTTTACTGGAACAACTGAGTAACAAAAAAAAAGAACATAAGGTCTCAAGTTCATTGTTTAAATATATATTTTAAATACAAAGATGACCTGGAGAATAGCGATGACATGCAATGACTGCCTCAGTCCAGAGACAGCTGGTATCAACAGCACAATGCAGTGAGAAGAGCCAACATCTGCTCAGCTGGTAGGAGGAGTCCCAGTGACATCACATGAGCCTAGGTGTCCTCAGGTGGCCCTACTGAAAACCACCATCCCCTCAGGATGCCATTCACCCAAAGCTCTTTACTTGGTCTACTTTGGTGCTAAGTCACAGCTCAGCGTGACAAGTCACAGTATGAGACGACTCAGCAGTCACGGATGAGGGACGAGGGACTGCAGAGCACAGCAGGGCATACAAACACGGAAACTCTAAGTTTCCTTCTGCCTCAGAAAAGCAAGCAGGCTGACTTCACTTGCTCGTATTATTCTTATTGCCATCACTACTTCAGCAACTATTTTACAGTTTGGATCTGGTTTCTCCTCTTCACCCTCCTGATGGTTTTCTGCCATCTATAATTGAATGCTCACTTATAAATTGAATCTGTACAAGATAAAAGCATATTGACTACATTGTATGACAGTTGTTATTCCCCATCTCCACCATCCTTTTCATTACTCAGTTCATAACCTCGATATCCTATTTATTCCTCCATTCAATGGCTTGTTACCAAATCCTGCCAATTCTTGCTTCATGATAGCTCTGAAATATTGTCCATTCTTCTACTTCTACTACTGAAACCCTCAGACATTCCTCACCTCTTATATTAATTATTAATTAATTATTAATTATTTAATTATCAAAACATGAAGTGAACCATATCAAAACTAAGTTTGCTGAGGAAAGCTACAAAATGTGCTACATTCTATTTAACAAGAAGAAAATCTAATTCATGACTATTATTTCAGTCAACTAAGATCTCAATCCTCAATAGCAATTCAATTGCAAATCATTTCCTCTCCTAGAATTACTCTGCTAAACTACATAATACTCACTACAACTTCATCTTTTTTCATTTTGAATGGTAGCTTAATGATTCTTTACATCCATAAGCTCAAATACACTCCACTATTTTAAGTATTTCCCACAAAATAATAACCATGAGCAATATTTTATTCATTAAATACTTACTGATGAATATGAATTTAAGTATTTAAATGACAGTAGAAAAATCAGCCCATTGTGCCTCAAAACGTCTTCACAAAAAGTAACATTATAAGATATTATTTCTTCTAGATTGTTTATATTTAACTTTAGCATAAATTTCATTGTTGCCTCTTGCTTTCTCAGTTCTAGAGATATAGTTCTCTGCAGCACAGGAAATGCTTCAAATTGCCAAAGTCTTACATCTAAAAGGACTATTTTTTTGCAAAATAATCACAGGCATGAATGTGGAATATCGCTAAATTGACAACTATAACATTGTTCAATATGAAGACAGTACTAATACCATGCTACAACAGCAAGTTTATAGTCTTAGTTTGGACTATGTGTATCATTTCGTGATATGGAATAAAGGTAGATCCCATCCTCTTCTACTCCTCAACATCTCTACGAAGACTGTCTCAGTTACTGTGGGTTCAAAGCATATGAGAGAGCATGGATATATGCTAATGTCTTAGAGGTGAATATGCTATATGGCTGGTTAAAATTTTTTCCATGCATATTTCCAGACATTTTAAAAGAAAAAATATTTATATTTGTTGAAAGACAGCCTTTGGAAAGGTTTCATAGAAAATATTTTTCATTCCATGATTCATCATTCATTTTCATTTCATGAAAACATGAAAATATGAATGGAAATGTTACTGGCATTGGCAACAACATTGGTGCCAAAAACTGAAATTCACTGAATAGAAGCCCGTCTTCTGACATACCTACAAGTGTTTAACTGGAAATGGTAGAAAGGAGAGATCACAGCAGAGAAAGCAGATGCCAGACTTCCCAGTACTGGAATATGAGAGTGTATTGTAGGCTGAAAATCAGCTGGGAGATAAGAAAGAGAAGGAAGGTAAAGACAAGATGAGGGGGAAATTTTAAAACCTGCTGGGTTTTAAGATTCATGCACTGAATAACATTTAAGAGATGACCACAGCAGGAATATGACCACAGACAAGTTCTCCAGTTTCCACAAGACAGTTAATTCTCAAAAAATAAAAGACTTAAATATCCCAGTTAAGTTAATCCTACAACCAAGGTTTTTAAATTGGCCTGTATGTTTCTTGTGTTTTACAGCTTCCTGGAAAAAAGAGTCTCAGTGTAATCATCATAAAATTTTGAAAAATAATGTTCAGTTGATTCTGATCAACTGATCAGAACTGATTTTCATTCACCATTGCCCTTGCATATCCAAATTGTGCAATGCTTGGAAAAAAATACATTTTTATAGTGAAATGAACTAGTGAAATAGTGAAATGAACATTTTTATAGTGAAATGAACAGAGCTAAAGCAAAAACAAACAATACATACTGTAGTTATGCATCTTGTACATGTATGCTTCTACCAAATTTAATTAAACATGGTTTGATTTTAGAGCTTAACTGATAAAAATTAAAGTTTCTGTAATGTAAAATAACAAATTTATAAAAAAAATGGATACAAAAACTTGGACTATACTGCTTTTAAGACTTTTTACAGATGCAATGCCATGGCAGTTCACTGAATTGTGAATAGGCACTCCTTCTTAGGAGATATTTGGAAAACAATAGCAGGACATGTTCCACAGCAGCTAATCACACATCACGTAGGTTTGAGTTTCCAGTCCAATTAATGAAGTTAAAGTAAAAAATTCTATTATATCCTGATCAGTTCTGAAGCTATTAAGCCCCTTCCACAGTTTTTTACTCTGCTCAATAAAAGCCGTTACAGGTGTTAACATTCTCTCAGCGCGAATTTTGCAGCTGCCTCAGCTGGCAGCAGAAGCAGGCAATGAGTAAAGTAACCAGTGTCTATCATGCACTGATCTTTATTTCTTACTTTTAGCAAAGGAAAAGCTTTGAGAGATTTTAATTAACACAAGCAGATGTCAGCATATCAGCTGCTATAAGTGTCCTTATCTGTACTTGTACTGCCTGTGCTTCTACTAACTCTCATCGTGGCTCCTGCAATTTCCCTCTCCATGGCCTCTTCAGACATAAAGATGTGATGACCGTCTTCTAACAAAAGTCACTGCAGTATCTCTCACCTTAGAAATCTACAGAGGATCCATGCTCTGTCTGCCTTATTTTACCTCAATTCATTCTAAAGACCCAAGCCACCATAAGAATGGTGGTATAACCAAGAAATATTTGTTGTTTTTCTCCAACTGGTATCATGGTTCTATCTCCCTCAATCCTTACGCCGTCAGTATCTCTCCCATTCCTTCCCTATGTGCTGTGACTGTGTACGTGAAAGCTCCTCCTGCTAATATCTAATATCTACTATCCAGAGGCATGCTGCATCTACATAGCAATGGAAGTGTTTGCAAAGACTAAGTTCAGTTTAATGAGGTTAACGTCTCCAACTTCTACAGTCAGTAAAGGCAAACAGACACCACAAGACCAGGATTCAGAGCAGGAACTCCATCTCTGTAGGTTATGTACCTCTTACAGGATGGTTAGCATCACTAACATAACATTAGCTATTTTATGCTTATGTTAGCCTAAGATAAATAGCCTGAATTCCCCACACCTGCTCAAGTCATGATAATAACACATCTCTACTGCTTATCCTTATCCTCCTGATTCTCACTTTTGGCAGAAACATTGAGACAATACACAGGCATGCAAAGATGGAGTTAGGAAAACTAAAGTTCAGCTGGAGTTAAAAGCAGCAAAGGATGTGAAGACCAGCAAAAAATGTCTTCTGAAAGTACACTAGAAGCAAAAAGAAGGCTAAGTACATTCATGTGGACCCCACTGTTCAACAGACTGGTGGACCCAGTGACCAAGGACTCAGGTGAGACTAAGGTACTCAATACTTTGCCTCAGTTTTCACCAGTAAGACCTTTCTGCAGACCTCAAAGCAGTGGAGTGAAGCATTACCTACATTCAAGGAAGACTGACCTGGGCTACAATTAAGTCAACTGGATGCACAATCTTGAAACCTTGCATCCAAGGGTAGAGAGGGAGCTGGTAGATGTCATAGCGAGGCTGTTCTCTATCACCTTTTAAAGTGCATAGCAACTGGGGAAATTTTTACTCATAGGAAACAGGTTTTCCAACTTTCTTAGCTCCCCATTGGCTTCTCAGTTTTGAATAAACGAATCACTGAGTTGCAGTAGCACAATAATCTGAAATGCAGAAACCATCCTATTGAGCAGCGTGCTGGCAAACTCCATATCTATCTGGAACTGCTTCTTTCTTCGTGATGTGTGCAGCAATCACTTACTGCTAAACATCATTTAAATAATTTATACTGACGGTAATTAACAGAACAAATTCAGCCCATAAAAAATATATTTTTTTAAAACTCCTTCAAAAAAATAAAAGATGTATTCAGTGTAGATTCAGATCTTATTTAAAATAAGTGACAACAACAATATCATTGCTTTAAAATACATATCTTTATCTGCCCTGCAAAACTAATCCAGTATAAAATCATTTCGCTAGCATTTGATCCTTATAAGGTAAAAGGAAACAACCCTTCAACAGGATCATGGTCATTATTTTTTCCTGAGAAGTCAATGGAACTTCAGTTAACCAGACAAAAACTCCAGTTCATTA